>NW_010586174.1:0-18585 GCF_000705375.1 Tinamus guttatus | reverse complement strand
AGGCAAACTGGCATTGGAACAGAATGGAAATTAGCTTCTTGGTTGCTACATTTCAAATACAATACCACTTTCGAAAGAAGCTTTTTTTTCTGATAGGCAGAGGGGAGCCCCTTTTTAAAAATAATTTTTTAAATACACAAAATTAAACAAAAAGAAGTATAATTTCTATTTAGTAAATGGTTAGATGATCATCATCAAAACCAGGATTCTACTATTTGACTATATGCCAACAATCACACTTTATATTGGGAATTAAATATCAGCAATGAGTATCCCTAAACATAATGGCCAAAAAAAAAAGCGGCTCAAGGACCTGATATCAACTCTTGCAGGCTTCCCGAAGGGAAAGGTATTCATTTGCTGCTGAAAAGGTTACGGAAACAGCCAACAGCTGGAAACAGCAAAACCTGCACTTTCAAGACGCCCACAGGAAGGGCCATCACAAACATGCTCAGTTGGCCCAGGACCTACTTAGCCGTGAAACCGATTCTGCAAAAACTACAAAGCATGGATGGATATCATGGGTCATGCAAGCAAACAAGAAATACCCTAAATTTACCATCCAGAAGACTTTTCCAACTATCCTCTCAAATTTCACATTTCCAGCTAACAGCACTCTTGCTGCAGTCTCACTACAACAGCAGTGGCTAAACCAACACTTGGTTTTCCTGTGAACTCTTCCCAAACTCTTCTGCTTCAGATTCCTCCTGCATATCAATAAGGTCAATATTTGACTTTCAGGTATATGGAGATATCATTTACTTCACAGAGGTAGACTTTTAAGGACAAGAAAATGTAGGTGTATATAACTGTAACAAGCTTTAGTTCACTGTATTTTCCTCTCACTTCTGTTCTATAGAACATGTCATTTTCATCACTAACATCTTAGAATGAGAACGTGAGGCTTACCCAAACAGAGAGCCTCTTCTCTCATATTACACAGCCATAACATCTACAATTAATGAATTAGTGACAAACTGCTCATTAGGAACAAAAAGCCATGGAGAAGACTTAACAACTGTTCTTTTTCTTTAGGCACTCTGCTCATAGCTAAGATTTTCCAGTCTTGAATTTACTCTTCCAACTTTAGTCACACAGGATTTCTTTCAGTATACCTTCAATACATGGTTTTGCCTTGGTTTCCAGCTGAGACTAAAGCATTGAGGAGAGTCTCCATGCTGTTAAATCATGCTATTCTGCCTGTTTAAGGCCAATGTAATATATATCCAATACTGACTTTGAAATAAATACTTAAAGATAATAAACCAAGGCTTTCGGAGTTAGAGGATTTTACTCTCCCTTGCTCTCTTTGTCAATATTGGACTAAGCTTACATTGCTATCTGGGGAAATTTCTTACAGACAGTTTTTTACTGATGGATTATGAGAGATTTTTTTTTCTTCCTCTTCTGGCCTCATAGACAAACTTTTGATATTCATTTCTCACAGTTCTGTCATCCCACTGAAATGCTAGATAAGTTAAAAGTTGTTCATTTTTAATAGAAATTTTTCTTCTCAATATTTATTCAGTAAAGTAGAACAAAACCTGAAGGATAAAGAAAGGAATTCATTCAGGATTTCAAAGACTTCAAGTGCAGTGACATTTTTTTTTCTATTCTTCCTCTCCTCTAGGATCTGTGTCAAGCCTCCCATTTTAAGATTTATCTTGTATTTTTTTGCCTTCTAAAGTTATTTTCCTCAAAAAACTATTTTTATGCATCTAGTAGATGCATAATAATTCTCCACTCTTCCATGCATTTTACGAACCAGTTACATTCAGTCAGAAGAGAGAAAACAGTGAGAGATGTTGAATTAAGGCCTCAAAGCATATTTCTCTGATGAAAAGAGGGGCATTCATTATTTTAAAAGGCATGTGAGGAAAATCACTTTCCACTAAAGTAGCAAGTCAAAAAATAATTTAGATCTTGTATTAAAATGCACAATGCAAAAAAGATAATTTACATTTGTTTAATTAGTTATATTTTCATTCACATTCAATTCTAAAAGATAATTCTTACAAACATTAAAACACAGACACTGCAATGTCCAAATTTTCGTAAAAACATAGCCATGCTTCATTTCAGCAGTAATGTATTTACAATGTGTATTCTTTAAAGTGTTCAGACACTTCTTGAATTACTCATGTAACACTGAGCTTGAGCTTGGTAGTTGTAATCTTTTGTCCTTTAAGAAAACTCTAAGCTCACCAGTAAGAAATTAAAATAGGACGTTCATGCATCATTTGAGTTGTCACCTGGGCTTTTGTCTCAAGAACTGACAGAGAATATCAATGTGTTAATTGAAACAAGCAGTATGTAATCCACAGGACATCTTTAGCTTATGTTTCCTTCCAAGGGCTGGAAAAGAGCTTTCTTGAATTTTTCAGCACTATATTTGGAGGCTGCCATTTTCATGCTAAAAACATGAACAAAAATGTTGTATGTTTAAATAAATGCTATTTTGTCAGCAGCATCCTTCTAGAAAATCATAGACAACATTGTATCTGCTTTGAAACCTGAAAAAATGAAATGGGAAGATGGTCATAGTGCCATTAAAAAAGGGACCTTATCTAAAGTGGTATTCATAATTCAAAAGAACCAGAAAAAATAAATCATATCAGAAACCTAGCTCTAGATAATAAGAATGATGGAACATTCTTACTGATGAAGGAGAATGAGCTAGTGTATGTAACAAGGCAAAGCTCAATACTCAAAGCTATCATAATTTAAAATTAGATATAATTATCCTTAACAAAACCAGGCACTGTGGAAAGGGGCTTTGGAACAGCTGCTCCTCTTCAATTTAAATGCTCATTTGTTTTACATTGACCTAGAAATCAGTATCCTCCTAACCAAAAGCCAATTAGATAATAGTCTCTCTTTCAAGCTTGTAGAATACTAATTTTTTAATGTCTTTAGTACTGAAAAGCAAAGCAATAAATGGCAGATGATACAAGTATATTCTGCTTCAATATGCACACCAAAAAAAAAATTAAGTCTTTTTTGTTTTGTTCCTTTCTAAAAGGTCAGATTTACGATCCAGGACTAACACCTATCACATACTTGTGCTAACCTGTTGGCGCAGTCTCAGTGTTTTGAACAACATTCCTTAAATTTAGGATCACCTGTAAAGTGAACTGATTTAGAAGGTGAACACAGGGAAAGAAAAGCTAGCTCAGCTCCTGCATTATAAGACATGGAAAGATGTTCAGTCTGCTGCAGACGTATCCCCTTGATCCCTCTGCAGGTAGAAGCAACAGACCAATCCATCGAACGGGCAAGGCAGCATCACCAGCAACGCTGCACAGCTCTCCTTCCAGTCAGCCTCTCCATGCACACAGAGCAAACAACGTTTTTAGAGATTGAATCCCTTTTAGACTCAGATGCTTTCAGCATCTGAAAGACGCTGTAGAATAAACAAGTCTCAAGCAACAGAACTAATGACACTTGGTTTCCCACTGACTTGGTTTTGTCTTTCAGCATCCTGCTCCCTCCCATCGTCCCTGCAGAGATGATTTCAGTCCTCCCAGTTCGTCCCTGTGATGCGGGAGTCGGCACTTCCCACTCGGAGAGCTGCCCGCTCTGTGCCATAGCTGCGCCAAAGCAGAGCGAACAACGACTTGTCTTTCTGAGAGGAAGTACAAGTCTTTCCCCTACTTGTTTCCAATTTTAATCGTAGTAACAATTATTTTTGACATTTCTTCCTCTTTTCAAATCTGGATGAAATTGCCCAGTGGCTTAGAAGTTTCCAGCAAAGAAGAAATGATTGCATAAAGTTTGATGCGCTGCCACTGATCCATATTTCTTGCAGTCATGGTCATTTACTCCATTACTTTCAAATTTGGCTAAAACCAATGCCAAAAAAATATATTCATCTGTTCCAGCTCTATACAGACCAAATGATAATGATTGCTGGTTTGATTACAATCAAATACAAAGCCATAAGATTTCTCAGTCTTCTGAGTCTTGGCAGCATCCCTAGAGAAAATTATCTCCAGAAAAGCAGCAGCGCCTTTTCTAAATGTACCAACAAAACAAGCTTCTGAGAGGGCCGGTATCATACCGAGTAGGACGGGATCTAGGAAGAAACTAATTAGGGCAGGAAATGACATTAAAAAGGAGAATTCAATTCTACTTTAATATTACATCTTCATGGAAGAAAGAGCAACACTGGCAATCACCAGCAGTATTCCACAGTTGTATGCTGAAAATTATCTGCTAAGGCAAAAGATAAATAGTTCAATAGTCAAAAAATTCTTCTCAAGCTGCTGAAGTTGTGAAGTAAACAAGCCTATATTGGCAGAATGAATCTGAACAGTCAGAGAAAATCCTTCTCCAGAATAGGCAATGAGGCCACAGAAAGCTGTCTCCCCTGAGGTTTCCTACTGAAACCACCAAAGTAGAAAGCAACACAAAGGAAAATGTGAGCTGGAATGGATGATACACACAATGCTATAGTAGGATTCTAAATGCATCTTCCTCATCAAAATTTTCAGGCATCAATTATTACCAGTTTATTGCTTTATTCCTTCTACTTTCTTCTGCAAAGCCTCTTTTGCAACAGGAAGCAGAGGAGAAAAAACAGCCATTTCCCTGCAGGGAAGCGTCAGGGATCGGGCAATAAGCAGATAATCCAGGATCTTTCAGGGCAGCTAGTAAAACGTCAATCCCGAGCAAAATAATTATTTTAATCCTTTATGAGCTTTTCCAATTAAAGGACAAAAGTAGAAATAACATCAATTGGAGAGTTTTTATAGAAAATAATTTTGAAGAAGTTCTTACACACTTTGGGGCTGGGAGGTTTAAATTGACTGCCTCTTCCTAAAATATATGTATAGATTTCCAACTTAAATTTTTTGGAGCTTTTAACTTGACAGCAAACAATATTTAAATTAAAAAAAAAAAAAAGTATCACTATGAAACAGCAAAAATATTTGGATTAAGAAGTAGCCAATCAACTGAACTTTAAAAAACAGCTGTCAAAAGAAGAAACACTATTGATTAGGACCATGCAATGTCAACAGAACAGCAATACATCCGATATTAATCAGCATTTTAATCAATGACCTAGAAATAACTGTAAAACCACTGATGATAAAAAGTAATCGTATTACAAAGCTTGGCACAGTATAAACAGTGAGCTCAGTGCTGTCGTAGTTATCCGAATGACTTTGCAAAGCCGGTCTATTCAAGTCCTGTTTTAATACAACCACATGGTAAATTATATCAGTAGGAAAAAGGATTCAGGCAACAACTACAGCAAAAGAGGAACACCTGCAGTTCTGCAGCTCGACAGATCTGTCTTGGGCCCTTTTTTAAAAAAATGAGGTACCACATTTGCCAGTTTCCAGTCCTCAACTACGAGAATTATTTTAAGCAACAGGTTATATACAGCACAATTAGTAGTTCGGATGTTTCACCCCTGCATTGTTTTAAAACTGTGTTACTATTTCCCTTTACTCATTGAGCCAGCAGTCTACCTCTTTACCCTTTTCTTCAACTGCTTCACTTTTCTCCAACTCTTGCCGGGGAGGGTTGGGGTAGAGACTACATTTTTCTGTGCCTCTAGAATGATGGCTCTTAAGCTGGTTCCAGGGAGACTAAAGATAGAGCTCTCTTAGCTGACTCCCTTGCTCTTCAACAAGCTTTCTCTTGCTAAATTGGTTCATTTTTTTTTGAAACTGAAAACAGCATTAGTGGCCTTTTGACTATTTTTATTCCTGCAGGCTTTCTGCCTTAAATTTTGAACCAGAATTGAGAATTGAGCTAATCATCAAGGCAGCACTTCCTCCCATAGACTCTTTGCTTTGTTCAGCCTACAAACATATAGTCAGAGCCATTGAACATAAAAGGCTTTTGTCTCATCACATCCCAACATGACATGTCTCCAGTCTACCTATGAGCAGCCGAAATCTCCCACCAATATTTCATTCGTGTTTGAGCGTGTTTGATTTCAGTGTTTGATCATCCCCAGCAGACTACAGCTACTATCACTTACCCTACGCTCCTCACTGAGGATTTGTCTGTCTCTACTAAAAAGGGGAGAAAGTTTCAAGATTTCTTTTTTCTTTAAATGTGCCACCCAGTCACAAGGCCCATCTATTCTGACCTTCCCATATACTCCCTTTAATACCATATATACTTTTTTATTTTAAGGAAAAAAGCAACAGTCCTTAATATAATAATGTCAGAATTTGAGTATTTTAAGTTATTAAATAAATTATCTCTAAAACATATCGTACAATATGTAATAATTATATTTAGGCCTAGTGAAAACTTGTGGACACTCTCCACTACTCTGAATTGATGGTTTCAGCATAGGACAGCAACTTGAACAAAAAGAATGAGCTCGATTCTGCAGCATATGGAAAATGCAGTTAAATCAAATTTATCCATTCTGGTTAACAGAAAACAGACACCTTTCACTGCTTACTCCAGAACATACTGAATAATATTCATACTCCTCTTTGAACCACTGGACTACAGAAGAATTTCTTGATGTGCAAAGAAGACTGAAGCAAATTGTTACGTCAGGTTGTCCATGGTTATTCTCAGATGAAGACAATATAGGCAAAGCTTGATGAGAAGCCTTCTTAAGAATGGGACAAAAAAGAAATCAGAGAGCAGATGGAAGGACATGCATCATTAATGTACTTAATGAAGAAGTTAGACACACCATACCTTTCTTCTGAAATAACTGTAACTTATGTTATCCAAGAACATCACCAGTTTATCTTTCTGTTTATGAAAAAGTCACTTGAATTCTGAGGTTAGAACAGTAGGAGAGATCCATCACACTATCGTAGAGTTGATTTTAATTGCAAACCCCTCCAGTTCAATGGGTTTTATCTATGCTTGACACTTCCCTAGCGAGGGTGATACCACAGATTTGCCCGACAGTAACATCCCAATGCGAAGATGGTCCTCAAGCTCTGAAACATCTCATTTACATCAAATCTTGCTGCCATTTGCTTTTTAAAACTAATCTCAATATAACTTATTTCCTAAAAACCTTTAGCATTCAAAAGTGAGAACTATCCCACTCAACTTATAATAGTATCCACACTCAAAATCAAGTTGATAACTTAAATCAACTGTCTGTTTGTAGGTATTACCTGGCATTTATTCATACTGATGCCAGCCATAAAAAGATCCGATTTCCTTTCTACTTTTTTATAATTTAATTAGTTCCCAGTCAGCAACATTTTAAATGCAGTATGTAAATTACGTCAAGAAAACATGTCAGCATATAACCTGGCACGTTTTCTGCACATTTTTAATCAAAAAAAGTCAAATACACCATTTTAAACAGCTGCCCATTTAATCAGGATTGACACTTGATGCCCAGTCAGTATCATCTGACAATGATAACATGGTGCCTTACCTCTCAATTCAGATTTCTTTTTGCATGTATGCAACATTTCATTACTTTCTTTTCTTCAGTAAGCTCGTAAGTTGATTTTGACATAATTCTTCAATTATTTCATTAGCTTATTTTGTTCTAATGTCATACAAGTGTTTCTTGTAAAAGAAATTTTAAATATATCTTGACAGTCTTAAAAACAACTTTCACCCCAAACAGCTTTCATCCTAAGATTCCAGACAAGCACTCTACAGCTCTATGAGCTTATAGGCTAGTTTCAGATAAATAAGGGGAGGAATTCAGGAGGTCGCAGTAGAAGTATATAGTAGCAGAAACTCTAATCAGTCTGAAACCACAACCTTCATAGCTACCAACACATCATACAAATTCATTCTTTATTATGGTCTTTTTTTTCTTGTTTTGTGAGGAAAGGGAGGGAAAACCATGAAGAGACATGAGACATTGTGGGAAGAAAGGAGGAAGGGCAGGAGAGCTCAGGGACAACAGAACCAGCACAGATCTTCAAAAGGACCTGGTACAAATCAGGGACAGCACAGAGTGCAAAGCTGCAAAAATCTAGCAGGTGACCAAAGGTAGTGACATGGATGAAATTAAAGCAGAAACAGCACTACGATGGCTTAACCAATGTTCTCATAACTGTATTCAACACATTGATAAATACAGTATATATTTTCTTTGATAACATCTCATCAATTCAATTATTTCAATTATTGATGTTTGGAAAATTTGCCAAGCAATTGTTCAAAACACCTCTGCAGAGTTAACCATGCAAAACACACAGATGTGAGTGAGTATCTACTAGAAGTCTTCATATGAAAAAGAAAGTGCATGTACAGTAATATTTGTGTAAACAAAGTCACATTGCAGTATTCTCTATATTAAAGTTATGCAGGTGCTTTTTGCTAATTTTGAATTTGCGTGACAAATATAGAAGTTACCTTAGGGTTGAATGTTTTGTTTACTCCAAGACAGAGAATTTTAATTCCAAGCTTGAAATAATGTATTATTATAAATTCTGCAATAGGTTTATCTTGTAACTACTTCTACTGTCACTATACCATATGACCACATTATTTTAATGAGATTTGAGCATTTATACCTTCAATTAAAGCTTTGTAGCTTCAAGCACTTAAAGAACAAAGACTGCCATTAACCTAGACCTTATCCCTCAAATATGCACCAAATACATTAGCAATGCTATTGAATCACGAGGTCACTGTAAAAATATAAGTCTCAGTAGATTCCATCACAAAGCAAAATCTGGAGGATTTTAATTGGATATTATTTAAGGTATAAAATTAAAATCTCTCATCAAGTTATCTTGACAGCTCATTTGATTTATCAGCCTCAGAAACTTTTAAAGGGTTATTTTATGTTAATTACATTTCACATGCTTTTATGACCTTGCAACTTCTCTCAATCTTCTGTTACAAACACTTAGGCTTTTCCAATAACTTTAAGTCCACACAGACACACAGTTCTGTATGCTGGCACAATGGCCTCCATACCACAGCATTTTATATTCATGATGTACACATAATCCCATTTATGTTTTGGACACTTGGCCACTGCAATAACTAACAAGAGAGAAGGGGCACCCACGTCAGTTATTCCAGGCTATTTACTCCTTAGACAACTTAGGTAAGCTATTGCAAGCTCTTAAGGTATCTGAGTCGGATGATTTGGCACGTTTAGTTGGACACGACTAGTTTTCAGCATACAGAAAGCTTCCTCTCCAGTCCTATAAGCAAAGCATTGAAAACCCAGCCTGGTCATTCTTCACTTATCCTAGTGACAGCTCACAAAGGAAAAACCTACAGACACAGACCCTAAATCGAACCCACTGGTGCAGTGCTGACTCTGACCTCATTCCTCGCGTTCCAAGAACGTGAGGACTCTGCAGTTCCCCCAGAGAATAGCTGAGAACTCTCAATCCCTGCACAACGGTTCCTGCTGGGAATAAGAATACCACCAAACCCAGGCATTTCCTACCTTTGGAGCGGTTGATTTTGGAATCTAAACAGTACTTTCAACATAATGAGCAAAGAAGAGGGCAATGCAGTCACCCCCTCCCCACAGACTGTAAGAATAGGCTGATTTACAGAAGTGTCCATTTGAGTTTCTCAAATATTTTGCAAGATTTGGTAAACAGACCTTTAC
Organism: Tinamus guttatus; assembly: GCF_000705375.1. Next base: position 9,044 of record NW_010586174.1, on the reverse strand, counting down.
AGACAGTCTGGGAGGTATGTGCTACTTACAGTTTCGCTGATGACCAAATAATTTAACCTCAACGATCAGGTTTGATACACAAGTCTCAGCTGCTCAAGCTGTGTTTCAATTACAAGGCTACTCATATCTCTGCCAGGAGACTTCGGAAAATTCAGTTCTTCCTCCCAAGTGATCTCAAAGCAGTAAAGACTATAGACTAACTGCTAGGCGAGATTCTGAGCTGCAGCTGCTCAGAGGCGGAGCATTGAGGAAAATGGAAATATAGTTCTTTCTGAGTAGTAAACAGTTGCTGACCCTCCTGAACCGCACCAGATTTGATAGTTGCAAAGATACAGGACAGAGTTCATATACGCCAAAAGGATGCAGAATAGCACACCAAAAGAGATGGTAGACAGCCAAACAACCAAGATCATGACACTAATTTCCAGAGCATCTCCAATGCTCTTAGCTTTGGCAAAGGGAGTAGGAGGATTTTTATAGGTTTCTTGAAGCTCAGAACGATTAAACATAGTAGTGTAAAACTTACCTAACCAAATTATTTCATGCTTAAGATCTAATAAAGACCTAAGGATCCTATTTCCACATCCCAGGAAACAATAACTAGAAACATTACCAGACAGAAAAGGCAGACATATTAAGATACTAAATTAAATGCAGACATCTCACAAGGCCTGTCATTCTATGCAAACACTTTGCAGAAATCACTGAAATATGAGTGCTAGTTTTTGAATATTTTAAGATCGAACAGGGTCTTTTTATTGTCTACATTGGTACATTTTTACAGAAAGGTTAAAAAGAATCACAAAACACCTTCATGGAGCAAAGCATGGTCTGAATAATTCTTAATATTCTGTCTTAAGCCCCCCTCCTGCCCAGTTCCCCAAACAAAAAAGCCTATTTTCCATGCACACTACAGCAGTTTCTCACTTTACACCTACAGTAGTGCTGCTGTCAGGAAAAGAACTAACTGCAAGTGCCAAAAATCAATTCGACATTCTTAGACAAAAAGTAACATGCAGCATCTGAAGATAATGAGAAGTGCAATCATTCAAACTGACAGTCTACTGCCTGACAATTATCACAAGGCAAGTTTTATGAATTCATATTTCCTGTGATGACAAGAACCAGGTTACACAGAAGGGTATTCAAATTTTCTTCTGAGTATGAAAATCACTTCTGGGCCAATGAGTTCACTGAAAAACTGAATTCACTTAACTGAAGTGAATAAAAAGATGCTGACCTGAAAATATTAAAATTTCTTCAGTGCTGCCTCTTTTTAAGTAACATGCACTATATATTGAATATACATTTTGTACACAAATTATCACATATATTTACTCTTCTTTAATTATATACACATTTAATACTTGGAATTAAATTTTCAGACATCTTCAGCAACTTTTTTTTTAAAAATCACCTAAAATATCAACTAAAATAAACATTTCCTACAAAAAAACCTTCAGGGAAAAGAGAAGTAGTTTGTTTCAGAATGCGGTAACGCAAATGAAGCTTTCTCATCAGATTCAAGCTTCTCCTTCGGTAGCACATACCCAACAGAAGGTAGCTCTAAACACTATCCTTCATTAACAGCTTGTCCCCCAACTACTATTATATTTTTCAGGAAAAGGAGAAGAAATACATCTCATTCTTTCGTGAGGTGGTAGAAAGTGGGGCTCTATACACTCACCTTGCTTTCAGCATACATATCCAGCAGGAAGGTAGAGATCGGAGAAGAGCAGTTATTTTCTTTGCAAACTAATGTACAATTTGCTAGTCGGAGAGCTGCTAGTCCCCACAGACACTGCTCCTTTTAAACCTCCACTCTTCCTTCCAAGCCCCCGTCACTGTGAAATTCACAGCCATTACCAGATGCCTGCATTAAGCAGAGATCATCAAAAATAAACACTAAGTCCATTAAAAGCATTGCAGAATAAATAGGAGACCCACAGATTGAATTTTCTTCTATAACTAAAAGGTTTTTTGAAACACCAAGCGAATATAAAGAAGCTTGAACTTCTGCTAGTGCTTGCACTTCAACCAGCATTTTCAATTATTAATTTCTGCACAGAACTGACAATCAGCACAGAACTAAACTCTTCTTTAGCTACATATTCTACAGCAAAGGGAAACACCTCTAGCTCTTCTCCAGGTCGCCCCTGCAGCACTGGTCTCGTTTTGCATTGAAAGAGTAATTCACGATACTGGAATAAGAGGCCGCTGGTGTTTCAGCACCACCTAGCAGGTCAGAGACCAAAACACAGTTTGGCAACAGAGCCTATGACACAAAATGGTAAAAATAATCATTTATATAATCACGAAAAAATAAAAATAAAAATAAAAGAAAAAAAGGTTCCTTTTTATTTTTCTTTAGTTACCCCAATCATCATCATTCTGCTACCAGGAGTGGTGTCTGCCATGAAACACGTGGCTTGCCAGGGTCCATCATTAAAATATGAGGTTAATTTACACTCCATCACAAAAAAGGTTGGTCGCCAGCAGTGGTCACTGTGGAACACAACCCCAGAAACAACCGTGTGGCAGTGTGGAATCGCTCACGCTTCCCAGGATCTCCCAGGAACTTCCCTCAGCAGATCCCTAGTCCTGGATTTGCGGATACCTCTGGCCGTATCCAGTAGATCGCCAGCAGATGGCAGAGAGGCACCATGCACTCCCTCGCTGGCTCCTCTCTCACAGACAGCAGTTAAACATTTAAGGCAATGACCGCGGTTGCTGCACCCAAAGCCGTAGCCATCACCCACTCTTACCTGACCACAAATGCAAGTGCCTGGGCAAAGGGATCGTACGTCCCTTTGTAATCCAGGATGCTGCTCTTAGCGCCTGTGCACTGGAAATCCAAAATTATGAGGGCATCAGAAAGAATAAATTCTACTCCTACAGTGCCTAAAACTAAATCAAACAGCAAAAGAGCAAAAATTCAGAAATCCTACAGTAAGTAATCAGTCACATGTGTAAAAAGCACACCCTGAGCTGGACACCCAAGGTGAGGCGCCACAGCGCGAGGCCGATCTCCGCTAGCAGCCGGCCCACACAGGCTTCCTCGCGGTCCATGGCGATGCCAAACCCCGCACGTGAGCCTTTAAAGCATGTGAAGGACTGCTCCAAAGCCAAGAGGCTTTGTCTTACCACGACTTGTGGAACAAGACTACTGAAAGGTGAACTAACCAGCACACTCCACAACTGTGGAAAACACTCCGTTGTCTCAGCTGGTCTTAATCGCAACCCTTCCAGGTGAATGCAGGACTGCATGTTGTTTGAAACTGTTCTTAGAAGAGAAAACCAGCCCTAAGAGGAAGTCCTACATGCAGCGCTGGAGGATTAACCAAGCACCAACCGCTTAAACGCCAGTCTTAAATAGCTCAAAGCAGGTATGACATGGTACAGGGGGTAAGGAGGTCTGGCTAGGCCACAGGGAGCTGCCACCATCCTCAACTTCACTCTGTAAAATGCTGCATTTTTCAGTTCTACAGCTACTTTTGGACCAGTACAGGCTACAGTTTAGAAAACTGAAGCTTGTAAGCATTAAAAAAAAAAATTCAAAGTTTCTTTTGCAAAAGTATAAGAATCAGATTTTCTACTGATAGGCTCTTTCAAAACAATTCCTCCTTCAATTATTTTCTTTCTGCCAGCCGTGATGGGAACATGTGCGCTATCATATTCTTAGAACACCTGAGGAGGACATCTTCCACAGTATTATCCTTCTGTTGCTTACATACATGTACATGTATACACACACACACACCTTTTCTCCTACCCCCTTTTTTTAAAGTTTGGGTAGTGGTTTATTTATTTAAGAGTTTTTACTTCTTTGAATTTTGAGAGTGAAGAAAATCACTGAGGTACCCACAGCAATGCCTATGCAGTCTCCTACTTCCTCCTCCATTTATCTCCTTGACTAACTCTAAGGAGTTTTACCTGTCTTAAATACTGAACAAAGTCATAGGATGCTCCTCTGCCACAAGTCAATCCAAGAAGATCAAGGCCATCCATCTAACTTGCAGGAGACAATTAGAACATAGTAGATGATGAACTGAAGGTCACTCTGAAATCCTCACATATATTTTGGAAACCACACACATCTGATCAACACTGATCATTTCCCAGAGCATTTCACTGAGCATTCAGTCTGTGCTGGCTTCTTTCTCAAGTCAAGGATCTAGTGACAACTGCTGTGCTGGCACATTAATCCAGATTATCGCATATGTAAGAAGTGAAATATGTTGTCGAACAATGAATTGTGCTTATGCAATTCAGCATGTGAGAATTTGATATATTGCCAGTTCTTGAGTTGTTGCTGATAAGCAGTCTAGCCATCAGTCTTGCTTCAAAAACTGCAAAGTAATTTCTATAGGTTTGTTATTCTTATCTTTTTGCTTTGCAAATATTTTCAAAGTTCAAACAAATGTAATTTAAGTACAGCAAGCAACCTGTAGGATTACTAGTGATTAGAAAGTAAAAACCACGGTATTGAATGTCAGTAAAGCTGTTTAGCACAGGAAAATCCATTGATAACTACAGTGCCATAAAGGAGGAGCAGAAATTATATGTGTAGCTTTGAATGGAAGTCTTTTTGGCAACACACTTCTACTTCTCTCTTCCCGTGCATTCGTTGCTTTAGTAACAAATAATAATAGAACTTAAACAGTAATAATAAAGACAAGCATATTAAAATGACACTATTACTGAACCTACTCATCCCTTAACAGAAATGTTCTTCAAAGGAGATTAATTACACTGGCAAGAAGCTTTTTGTTGGTGCAATTTGTGAAACACTTTTCAATACTACAAACATATTAAAACAGTTGCAATCACATACCGAGTTCTAAGATGCCAGGATTCACTGCATTTAATTAGGTGTTCATCTTGTGGTAACCTCTCTAGTCATTGCCTTAGTGCACCACTTCATATAGGAATTCTTAATTTCTAGCCTTAGTTAACAGCACTACAATTAACATACAGCCCACCATCAACTATATGTGGCTGTTTTCCTGCCTCTATCTTTCAGTTTTTAACAACTGCAACAAAAAGGGGCAAATATTGGATTGATAGCTGAATATTTCAGCTTTAATTAGAAACATGATTACTTTTAAAATATATCATTATTCTCAATGTATATGACAGCATTTGATTTACAACACAAACAGTACCCTTAGCAACTGGAAACACATCATATCAATACACAGCATTAAGCCTCGCATGCAAACACATCTGAAGCCCACTGAATAGTACGAAAGGGTAGAAGAAAGTAATAGTTGAAATTAAATGCCTGAAAACTATTGCTTTCTTTTAGAGAGCATTTAATTTAATGCTGTTTTCCTTAAATTAAATTATGAAACTTATTGTGCCATTTGTCTTTCTCTAGAGAATGAGCCTGTACGTTAACTTACCACTTATTTCAAATGTCCATTAGACAAATACTTAGATGCCAAGTTCATGTGAGAATTTTCTCTTTGTATTGATACTGTCAAATTACAAGTGTCACTAAGAACAGATATGTAAGGCAAACACTATTAAAATTGCATTTATGAATAGGCACCAACGTAAGACAGAATAAAACACACACACACACACACACACACATTTTCCTTTTCATTTTTTTTTTCAAAAATCAGGACGAGTATTTTCATCCTAATTGATGTTCTACCAAACAAAAAAAAAGAAGGGGGGGGCGCTCACGGGAACTAAAAGGTGGATTCACGGAGCAGGAAAAGGGGGAAACAAAAAACTAAAACACAGGATCACATCACTTCTTATTTACAGCACAAAGGCACCAAGACTCATTCCAGATTCACTCACCAAACCAGCAGTAAGGGAAGGAGCAGACTGTCCTAGGGACTGATTTCTCATTCGGACCAGGTTTGAGGTATCTCCAGGTGGCTGCCATACTGTTTGTCCCACTCCACTGTGGACACTATTTGATAAGGGGAGTAGTTGCTTTCCTTTAAAAACAAAATGAAAATACTATCAACTTGTTTAACAAGCTTACAAGTTCAGCATATAATTCTGAAAACAAATATTACGCATGGAGAAATAGTGGTCAATAAAAAGCAGTTTGCAAGTTCTGACAGGTTAGAACGTGTAAAGGTACACTACCTGTGGCCATCATTAAGTTGGATAATTAGGTATTTCAAAGAATCTAGTTTACTCTTGTTATAAGGTGATGTCTAAAACCAGGAAGTTATAGAAGCACATTCCTATCACTTCATACCTTTCTATATTTCATGCAACTTTACAATGATAAATTTGCTGCTAATTAAACAATTTATGAAACTGTAGAAAAGCAATGGTAGTGTTGTAATCAGAACATAATATAATATATGCTTAAGCATTACTTTACTTTGAACTATGGATGGGCTTGAGATGGTAGTTACTACCTCCATAAGTTCACACCACTGTATCTTACCACAGGAAGTACGGCAGCATTTAAAAGGACCTGCTCAGTACGTTCTTTTCTAGGCTATAACACCCCCTTATGAAAAATCCCAAGTAGTGAATTTTCACAAAGAGAAAACTAAAGTTAAAGTAGGCCATATTTTGACTTCATCAAGCTTGGCAGTGTCCTTTTATATGCAATTATGTCATACGCAAAAAAGAGAAGAAAGAGTCTTGTTTCAGTCTTCTGGCTAAAACACATGAGTCTGTAAATCTGGGTTCCATTATTAGCCTCCAAATGACTTCCTCTATAACTGAGCAGTCAGCCCTGCGCTTCAGTCTCACTATATGTTACAAGGGAGTGAAAAATACCTCTTTCTCTCAAAATCAGGACCGTCAGACTAAATAAATTGGTATTTGCAAAACATAAAAATGAAACGTGGGCCTGCTATTAGGGCACTAATAGACAGGCTTCATCTCGAACAGTGAAATAGTATGAGACATAGTGGGAGGCACCTATTTATAGCTGGGAAAAGGAAGGATTAGGTAATATAATTCTGTAATCGTATCCCCCTTCTCTTCCAAGCATGGTGAAGATAGTTGCCTTCAAAAAATTATATGCTCAAATACAGCAGAGAGCTAGACATTTGTTGCAATGAATATCAGGAAGAATTCCACATTTCTAATCACATATACTGCAGGAAGTACTTTTTTCTCAGAGGCAGAAATGTATTCTTCTGCAAATTCTTCAATTCAACCTTAGAAATATTATGAACATTCAGCATGTAAAAACAGCTACAATATTTGGAAGACTGTCACACAACACCATTAGTCACGATTCCATTGATTTTTTTTTAATGTTTATGTTAATTCTCTGTGAAAGATACGAACAGTGTATCAAATACACATTAATGTAACAAGTCAAAGTGCATGAGAGACTAAAAGACTCAATCTTGGCTAGCATATTAGTACCTTTCCCTCAGTTCTACACAAAAGCTGCTTACAGCTGTGAACATCATTTCCATGGTTTGCTCATTATCAGGGTTATTTGCAAATACAATGATCCTTCTTGTCTGCAGAAACCTAAAGCTATAGAAAAGTACATTTCTGTATCTATCTCAGGAGAGAACTAACAAAGATGTCCTATAATACCAATTTAAAGCATATAATTACTAAACCATTCAAAATGCCAGTGCTTAAGAGAACAAGATTTTTTTAAATTCTGCATAATCTAAAATTATGAATATCTCTTTTTAGTTCCACAAAAGTAAAAGCCCTTCCCTGTCATGCTTCAAATCTCACATATGTTCCAAACACTTGCATTTCAAATATATAGCTAAACACCCACATTGCTTGTATTCAGCTGAGTCAATCTTACTGGGGATCTTTTCCCCCTTCATGTACTAGGTTATAGCAGATTGAAAAGTCATTAAGATATAGCAAATAAGCTATGGAGAACATTATAAACTCAGAACAGAAAATTTACAGGAATTTTATATCCTAAGAGTTAGAAAATTTATAAAAAGGAACTTCTCTAACTTCCCTCCTTCCTCCTTCTTATTTTATATTGTCTATTTGCTCTCAAGAAAAAAATATGTAGTATTATCTTCGGCAATTATAGTCACTCAACGGCTGTGTAGTTAATAACTTTGTTATCCTCAAGTGATTATCTACTTAGAAAACCACCTTAACTACAAAACATTGTGAATGTGTGAATGTATTTCCATTTCTGAAAAATAACCCACTTACTAGAAATAAAACATTTGAGAGGACCTACCCAAAATAAAAAGTGCCTATTTTACTGCTTATTACATCCCATTACATCTAGTACCTCAAAAATTTGTGTATTTTTCCTTCTCCAAATAACGGACAGAGGAACAGAAAATGGATGTACTTTGACAATCACTTAAGCCAGGTTCAAGGTGTTGCCAAAAAGAATGGCCTGTTTTACACTCTTCCTTTTTCCCTCCTGAGAATTCCCAAACCCTTTCTCGCACCAACATGTAAATACACAGTTAGCCTAATTAGGAAGGAAACAAGCCCAAAGTTAACTCTCCAGAACAGAAGCAGTATTCAGGCAGGATCAGCTATTTGATTCCAGGCTGGACACACAGCTCTATCTGCTCTAACGCCACCATCGTGAACTTGGAGGCAAGTTTTAAGCAACTGTGAAACCATCCCTACCCCACATATAGTGCCTTTGAAAAAGGAAGCTATTGAGCTTGATCCTCCAGTTTTTGACTATTACATAATGCTCCATGATTTTACAGCAGAGGAACACTAAACACTCTGACGACAGAGCTGAAAAGAGCATTCAGAGAAAAAAAAATATACAAATTGAAAAAAACATAGTTATTAAATGGCAGTTTTACTTCAAATCATAAATGTCCACAGTATTTCAAAGCCAAAGAAAATATAATAATTTGAACATGATAGAAAAGTTAGCTTTCCCACATGAAATAATATGATAGAATATACAAAGTGGGCAAGCTTACCTAAAGTGCTCACTTTAAAAGTGAAACCAGTAAGAATAGGTCATTGGTCCCTAAAGTTCTGCCATTACCTTCTTTTAATTTTTCACACCATTCTGAGATTTTATTTTTCTCTTTTGGCAATAAATGTAGCCTAATTCTAAAGCCATTTTTCCCCACTGT
>NW_010586172.1:9698-47733 GCF_000705375.1 Tinamus guttatus | reverse complement strand
CGCCGCTCGGCTGCCGCGGGAAGCGCCCGCCGTGCCGCCTAAAGGGCCATTAGTGACGTGAGGAGCGTCAGCAGCGACAAACCAAAGCCAGCCCAGCAATAACCCGGCCTTGCACTTCTCTTGCCTGCTGCAGAAGCAAAGGGAGAGGTGCTCTCTGCTCCGTCTCGTGGGATGCACCCAAGCTGCTTCTGCAAGGTGGGAACGCTTGATCCCCCACATCAATAGCATTTTTTCTCCCATCCTTTTAACTTACCTCGTGAGTCAGAATTCCCCGTCTCTTAGTTTCCTTGTTGCTGCTTAGAAAGTTTCATAATATGAAAGCTGCTGTTCATCCAGGTTTTTAGTCGTCGGTGGCTGCTGCAGCTTCCTAGCTGGAATCCAAATGAAACAGTGAATGTCCGCCCGACTCCTTATGAAGCCCAGCAGTGAGGGTGTTTGCAAAAGCAGGGCTTTTATTCTTGGTTTTTGCTTGCATCAACTTGTGCTGGGTTCCTGATCTTTCATCCTGCTACAGTTCCCTTAGCACTTGCAGCTCGTCTGGTGGGTTGCACAGTGCCTCTCACAATGATGGAAACAAAGACCAAAAAATTCATGCTCAAAAAAAAAAGAAGAATCAAAAACCGCAGACCCAAAACCACAGTCACTGTTCCAGCCAAGAGGGAAAGTGCTGTGGTGAGATGGAAATAATTTTTCTTTAGGCAATTTCAGCATCTTTTCAGGCAGCAGAAGGGAAACAAAACTCCCCAAAACAGACCCAGAGCAGTTTGGGCTTTTGTGCACTCGCTGCAGACGTGGCCGATGTCCCTTGGGGTGCTGCAGCACTGGAACTGCCTTGCACTGACCTCAGGTAAGGGACAAGTGCTAGCAGAGGATCCCTGCTGCAAAAAAAAAAGAAAAACAATATCATTTTGCTCCTATAAAAACGTAATTGGAGCAAATCTCAGGAAGAAAGTGGTGCTTTCCAAGTGCTTTCCCATCCCTACTTACCTGCTGGCCAACCCCACATTGATGTTCCCGTGACAGCCAAGGAAGGGCTAGGCTGCAAGTTGCCACTATTTCACAGAGTCAGCTCCAAGACAAAATCACTGACTACTCTAATTAACTGCAGTTAATTAAGGCAGTGTGTGCCAAGGGCATGCATGGAAGTGCGGAGACTGTCTCTGAAGTGGAGGGAGCCTTTTCCAAGCAGCCTCCAGCCTTGCTGCCAGCCCGGACAGCATGCAAATCCTGCAGGAAGAGTGGGTGCTGCTGACGACAGCAGGGAAGATGCACAACAAAATTGCAAATTTGGTCATTTTTAACTGTTGTGAAAAAAGTGCATTGCTCCCTGCATTGGGCCTCCAGAACACCAGGGAGGAAAGGTGGCTGCCCTTGGTCCCTCAAGGCCACCAAGCCTTCAAATAGCCAGTCCCAGCCAGGTGTCCTGTGCGCTGCTGTCCTGTCCCAGCCCCGAGCGCCCTGGTACCTGCCCGCTGCACGCGTGCCAGGCCGTGCCTCTTGGTTTGGAAACTCTCTCCACCTTTTGCAATGAAGGATGAGGCAGGAGGGTGTCTCAGGAGCTTCTCTCCCTTTCCAAACCCCATCGAAGCCTCCTCAGCTGTCCTGCATCGCGGCTCACGTCGCGGTCCCGGCGTGGACATGGGCGCTTGAGGTTGGTGCCCTTGGAGGTGGAAAGCAGTCTGGCATATCCTGGCACAATAAAAGCAAACACACACAGAACATTTAAAGCTGTAGGTGGGCCAGGGCTATATAATCAACAACTCAAATTGCTTGCAGATGGCTTCTGGTGGGGGAGCAGTTCTACGCTGGTGCTGTTACCTAATGCTACCAGGTGGCTATAGTGCACTGCACCTTTTGAAAATCCACCGCTGCACATGGTTTTTTGAGGTGCTGAGTGGAAGGGACAGGCTTTCCTAGGCTGCCTCTGGAATGCCTGCTTGGGAACCAGAGCAACACAGAGCAACGTGGGGATGCTACCTAAAAAAATCTTCTTTTTATTCCTTTCTTTTTTTTACCCAGAGCTCTGGCAAATATTTGTAATTAATGTAACTAATATGTAATTCCGTTAGTAAAAAGCATCTATTAGCCTTGCTGAGAGATAGGAGCTGCTTTGCCTTGCTTATGGCTTTGCAAGGAGGATCAATGCAAGCAAAAGTGCAAACAGAAATGCTAAAAGCCCTGGGATGGCAACTCAAAGATCTGAGCCTGGTTCCTGGTCCTGCTGGTGGCTGTGGGGGACATTGGTAAAGTGCCCTTCTCCCTAGGAGGGGTGACACATCTCCTCTCCCATTGCTCACTGCCTCTTTTTAGTTATAATCTGAGCACAACCAAAGGGAGCTCTGGTTTCAGGGAGGGGTGTTAGCCAGCCCCTGCAGTGCACTTCTCTATGGAAATAAAAATACTTCATAGATGTTATGCAGCAGGAAGAGTGTCTGGGGCCCTGCAAATGATCTTAGCAGGGCAAAAAAATGTACAGTAATAATCTATATGAGATATTTTTACTTTTGCCCTGAAACTTTGGACAGAAGAAAAACTGTTATGGTAACAAGCGTCTGGCATCACAGTCAGTCCGTCCAGATGAAACAGGCTTTCTGCCTCTTAAAACGACAGCCTCCTTCTTCTAAATAATAATTGCATTCAAGGAAGAAGGATATTTCTGTTTACAGAGTTGATTTACAAGGCTTGGCTTTTGATCATGCAGGGAGCAAGAGGGGAAAAAGAGTTGTAGGCGTCCAGCAAATTAATCAGAGCTCTGAGTGCTGTACGGTAGCGAGCTCGGGGCACGTTAGGTCTGCGTGTCTCCTCTTCTGGAGGGGAGTTTGGGCAAAGTTACTGCAATGAGTGCCGTATCTTCCCCTAAAAAGGAGACTAATCAAGACTCAGCTAGAAAATGCACTTATCTATGGTGATTTTAAGAGAAACAAATGATGAACTTGCAAACCTGCTGTTGTTTTCCTTGCAGCCGTTGCATGCAAAAGGGGTTTGATCTTGAAGGGAGAGGATGTCTTCTCCTAATGTACTGAGTGTTGTAGTGGTGTTGCCTTCCTACTAGAGAAAGAGGAGTTTTGTCCATCTGGAACATGTGCTTGGGAGGTGTTTCTTTCCACGTCTGTTAGAGGATGCACCTATTTCTCTGCTATGCAGCCAGAAAACCCCACCATGATGAGCATTTCAGTTGGGAAGAATGACGAGAAATGGCTTCACTTTATGGCTGGAGTCCAAACGCTGGGGAAGGTCGTGCAGCTCCTGAAAGTTTCTCTGGGTCTTGCCCTTGGGTTGTGCCAAACTGGAGGGCTGCAGCCATTCCTCTTTGCTGGGTTCATCCTGCAAACCTGCGGTGCTAAAACCAGCTGCCTTGTGGCTCTTGTTCTCCTGTCCTACCCCTGTGGCTTCTGTGTGCTGCCCATGGAGCAAAAACAGTCCCAGCTACTCCATGGCTCAGCCCCTAGCTCATGAACATGAATGCAGAATAAAGTTGATCCTAGTAACGGTGTGGGGGTCCAAACAGGCATCCTGGAGGCAAAGCTTCTTCCACTTGCCTACCGGGATGCCAAAAAACCAGACCTGTTTGCTGCTGAAATCACAAAATTGTCCTGAAAGCCCCATGAAAGGACTGGGGTACCTCTCTCCTGGCTGTTCTCCCATGTTTTGAGGAATGGAGGATCATCTGGCTGGGAAAGTATGTCCAGTGTTGTGACTTTGGCACACACACACATGCACAGGACGCTGGCTCACGGTAGTCAATATTTGTGCCTGTCTGTTGAACCTGGGGCACCGAAGGCACTAAAGGAGGCAGGAGCCCAATTCCATCACCTGGAATGTCTCCAATCCCTGCAGGGACGTGTCTTTGGGAGGGCAGCCCGCAGCTGCAGCTCTGCTTTCCTAATGTAAGCCCAATGGGCATTGGAAGCACCTGAGATACTCAGTGTTCACAAACACACCTGGGCTTTCTCCTTTTTTTAAATTTTTTTTTTTAAGTGAAAGCGCTTCTTTTTTTTTCTTTTGCTTTCAAAGGCACTGTATGCAGAGGCTCAAGTTATTCGAGTTGTGCCCAGCTCTCTGAAGGAAAAGGCATGTTTTATATGGATTTTTCCACAGTGCTAAACTCGGCGAGTGATGCGTGTTTGCTTTCTCCCTTCCTGCTCCAGGCTGAGGCTCTGTGCCATGACAACCTCTGCATCATGTGGCAGACACACACAGCTGATTCCTATGGAAACATTAAATATTAAACTAAATCTCCTTCTGGCTTTCTGCTGGGGTGTAATTTTGGCACACAAGAACCTCCTGGCATGCACAAAATTCAGCCAGACAACTCTCATGCTTAGCTAACAGCAGGGAAGATGCATGGGGAGCTGGGCGGGTGTGTGCAGAGCTGTGATTAATGTACTGAGACTCTGCTAAACTCTAAAACTAAATGGAAAAAGTGAAGAGCACTTTTCTGTGCATTGCTGTATCAGCCAGACAGCTGAGGAAGACTTTTCAAGGCTTCAAATACAGTAATGACCAACCACCAGCATAAAATATATATATATGTGTGTGTGTATGTGTGTGCATGAGTGCGTGGTATTTTCCAAAAGCCTGACTGCACAAAGGCAAAATAATTACGAGCCAGTTGGAGTTCAAACAGCAGCATGTGAATGACAACTGGCAACCGCTTAAGAATTTGCTAAATAACCTGAAAATATAAATAAATAACAGAGTGAGAAAATATTTATAGCTAAAGCCTGGCTTAGAGGGGAAATGAAAGCTTGCTTGAAGAGAAAAACTCTGTAATAGGTAAAAAGGGGGAGTGGATGAGTTTCCTCCAGGCTGCTGGAAGCTTCGCACAGCTGCTCCTACAGACCAGTATTGGAAAAGGCCAAATGAGATGACCTGGATAAATACAGGTTAATCAACCTTGCAGGGAACTTGTCAAAATAACAGAATTGCTGATGATCCCTAATGAAGGGTTAACAGAGGGCAATGCAGCTAATGTCAATCAGCCAAGACTTGTGGGAAATAGTTTTCATATAACTAATTTCTATTACATTTTACAAGTTTACTTGATGCAGGTACACAGACTTCTGTAAAACGCTGGTCATAACCTAGTAATTAAAAAAAGGAAGTGACACAAAGTCAACATGACATTTGCAACCACATATTCAGACCAACTAATCTGTCGTGTTGTCAGGGCTAACAAGGCATGATTTGATGGGGCCTGTTGAGAATGAGCCGGGCCAACTTCTGCAGTAACCTTCTGAATACCCAAATGGTACTCTTAAAATTCAATCTAGCTATAGTAAGCCGTGACATTGATTCATGATTAAACCTCATCTATAATCTGTCAAGCCTTAGACATTTAAGGCCCTATTCTGAAATCTACATTTTGAAATCCCGAAAGATTTGAATTCTTGGCTTTGAGTTAAGCCTTTGTTAAACAGAAATGGGACTTACAGGGAGCGTAAATACAATATCCATTTCCCTTTATGTATGCAGACTTACAGAATGGAAAAACATATTATCACACCAAAGGATTTAAGGGACTGCAGAGTTGTTGCAGGGAACTTCGTTCCAGTATCTCATGGGTGTCTGGAGTGTCTGGCTCTAGGTCTCTAAATAGCTGGCAACCTCTTTCCTGTATAATGGGAAGAAGTAGATTAGATAGATTAGACAGATAGATTCACCTAGTAGCATTTCATGCACATGAAACTCAAATTCTATTTGGGTATTTGGTATTGCCTGAACCTAAGAAACCTCTTCCTGACTGTGAGGAAGGTTGAACATTGGAACAGGTTGCCCAGGGTGGTTGTGGAGTCAAAATGCAACTTGGCACAGTCCTTGCTCTAGGTGGCCCTGCTTGAGCACCAGGTCATCTTCAGTGGTTGCTTCCAACTCCAACTATTCTGTGATTCCTTGGGACAAACAAGATACAAGGATATGGGAGTGGCTGGACACCTCTCTAAATTGCAGCATTTTTTTCAATTGTCACCAATTCGATGACAGTTAATGAGGGACAGTTTGGCCTGGGCTCATCCAGGATCTACTACCAGCATGGTCTCCCTTGGTGGGAGAGCTCCTCTGTTTCCTGAACAGCTCTCTCCACTGCTCCAGTTTTACAGGCTATTATGAAACCGCACGAGCAAATTAAGCATGCAGTTAAAGACAGGTTATTTAAAAATCTACCCCAGTGGTGGACCCAGATCAAAATAGCTAAACTCAGGAGGGAGTCCTTGGCATACCATTATGTTTAGCTTTCAGATAGGTTTAGCACACTGACTGTGTTTGTACAGAAACCAAAACGACCTGAGAGGAAAAATATTCCTCTTTGATGTTTTGTTTCCAGAATAAAAAAAGAGTTTTGATTTTTCGCTTTAATTTCCTCTTCAGTTTTGGATTAGTTGTAATTATATGGTACAGAGCAAACAAATGATGATCTACCTGTGTGTAAATGAGTTGGAATTTGCTTTAATCCCTCGGCAAGGTTCACTTGGTATGTCGCTCATCACACCGCTGCTCCTCGCTCCAGCAACTGGGCTCATTTAATTGCTAGGCTGAATGAAATAGCTTTACCATGCCTACTTATACAGAAGTAATGATGGGTAGAACCCCGTAGCACATAATAATTGCTATTTTCCACAGAGAGGCACATGTATGTTCCCAGAACAATCTCTAAAAGTTCCTAAAATGGGTTATTTTGAATCTCTAATTTTCATGTCTAAAACAGTATTTGTTGATCGACCCACCAGGCTCTGGAACACCGTTCTTCCCCTGCCCGCGCTCAGTGAGAGCAACTGCCTGCCCTGTCTGTCTCTGTCTTAAGGACTGTGAGACTGTTTCAGCATTTTCTTGGATTAGGCTTCTAATGTACTCATTGCCTCATAAAAATGTCAGTCTAAAACTACCTTTCACCTAAGACGTTTCTTTTGGCTCCCACATTATAAAGGAAACTGAGAATAGATTGCAATGATTTTTCCCCAGGGAGATAAATGCAAGGGATGAATCCAGACAATCCCCTTTGTTTGAGGATGCCTTGCCTGGCATGATGAGATACGTCCCGATTATTTTGGCAGGATATCGACATGCGCCAGTCATCCCAGTGCAATCAATACACTGACATTTCAGGCCATACTTGAAGACCTTTTCCCAACACAAAAGGGCTCGTGCCACCTTTGCATGACGGATTTCATCCTGCATCCCATCTCTTCCTTCCCCTCTGTCCATCCTGATAAGCTCACCCTCTTGATCTCCCTGGGAGCACGTTGGCTCTAAGATCCTCTCGTAATGTCCAGCTTCACAATCCTATTAAACACTCCTTTACTATCACTTCACAGGCTTCACACTTATTTGCTACTTTGTTTTAGACAAGGCTGATGTTACTGGTGGATTCTGACTCCCTAATGACAACCATAGAAGCAGATAGAAGCAGCTGACTGAGATATCAAACTCCTCCAAGAAAAAACAAATGTCTTTGCTTTGAAGCCCTTGTCATTGAAGGGAACACAGAAAGAAAACTCCTCAGGCAAGTCAGGGATAGGACGGGCACAGAAACAAGGCTCAGGACCCTCAGGACTAGCTGAGTTTGCTAGATATCCTCTGCATCTTCAGTGCTGGCATATGAAACTACCTCACCACTCTAACTGGTGATGTGTACGTTCCTGGCTCGAATCAGAGGGAAATACATGAACCTAAATCTTTCCACTGACACATAGGTTAATGTTTTTGATCTTTCGTACTTGCCAAAGTAAGAGCACTCTTGCAGACAATTAATAGGGCTTGAATGATAGATGTGATTCATTAAGCTGACATGCTTTGGCCATGAATGCATCAGACAGGAATCCATGTGCTTGAGGCAGCAGGGAGTAGTGACTTGCATTGGCCTAGTAAAATCTGGAGACTCTTCTTTTCCTGTTGATATAGATCTCATTAGGAAGCAGATGCAATGCTTTTGATAATGCAGGATTTTCAAGGGAAGAGTTCTCTGCGCATTCAGCTTGAATAGTTTGCTCCGATGAACTCAATAAGAGGATCAGGGCTAGAAGAACAACACAGGTCCTCTCTCCATGCTGGCCACCAGCTTGAGGAATTCAGTATTGCGCCCTGTACCTACAGCTAGGTAGTGGTCAAAACCATCATTTTTCTTCTTGCATCTGCAGAAAAAGAAGAGGAAGGGCAGCATCTAACACTGTTCTCTGGGAATGCTTGACATTGACGTACGTCTGTGAATATTTTTAGCATCCCAGAGAACTTTTCCTTGCCACATCATGACACCCGAGACCAGTCCTAGAACGTCAGTATAAGGGTAATTGTTTTACGGTGGGAGAGCTAAGACACAGAAAGGTTAAACAATTTCTCTCCGTCTGCATAGCACAGCAGCAGCAGACCTGGGAATAAACCTCAAGACCTTTCCACACCTCTCCAGGGCAGCTGCAGATGCTGTCACCAGACTGGCACTGTTTCAAGGGCTAACTGTCATCTCTACTGCTCTTTAGCAAGTTTAATGGAGACACCTTTCCAAGGAATAAGGCAATACACTCTCTCCATGACAGTGACACTCCTGGTGCCCTTCCCAAGCTTGTCCAGCGCAGCTCCCATCCAACTTCCAATGCATTTCAGCACTACACAACCGAAAGAGGTTACTGTTCAGGGATAGACATAACTTGTGTGGACATTAGCAGCTCTTTCGGAGCAGGCCTGGGTAAGGGGTATCGAAGAGTCCTGGGGGCATTTCAAAGTGAACATGAAAAACACATACATTCTTGTTGTGATATCTTGCTCGCTGCAGACCATGAGCAACATCTCTTTGTTGCAGGAAAAGTCTCACTCAGGCAACAGGCCAAATATGCAACGTACAAATGCTCAGAAGCAGAAACAATCTGTGAAGCAGCACAAGATTTTCCTCCCCACATGCCAGGCAGGGAATTGCTGCAGAAAGGTCTAAGCAACTTGCAAAATCAGTTTTTGGCAGTGAAGGGCATTCCACTTGAGCTCTTTGATTCCCAGTAGCCTCCGAGAGATGCTTTTAATAGCTGGAGCATTGATAAGAAGCAAGGCCAACAGTTTTATTTGGACACCTTGATGTTGAGAAGCTAGCCTGTGATGGAAATTCAGTCCCTTGAAACATTTCCATGGAGTGGCAATGACTCTCCTTCAGCATCTGTTAGGTTAATGACTTCACGGTAGTTCAAATGGGATCAATGTGACAATTGTCAGGAGGTTGATTTTGTTTTCTCCTTAGCATCAGTATAAAAGCAAAGCTGCTAGAGATACTCCCACTGTTATTGCAGCCAAAGACCCCTCTTCGACTGCTTGACTCTTTACAATCCTATTTATGCACAAGCACCACTGATCAAATGAGCAACTGCAAGATGCTTTTTCGGCTGAACCTACTGCTTCCTTTATTAAATAAAAATCATAGCTCTCTGTTTTGACATTTCGCTTTTGGCCACAAATCAAATGCACAGAAAGAAGACACAATGGTCCATTTGGCTGGTCATCCTGCCAGGAAGAAAAGTCTACAACCGGTCTGTAGTGATGCTCTTAATCAGGCTGGGTTCCTGTCTCAGGTCTGTGGTCATTGATACAGAAGCTCGAAGAGGGGAAAGTATCTGCCACGGGTGTAATGTGGAACACAGACAGAGCCAGAACAGACCTGTCTGACCATGATCAACAATTGCCAACACACGGATGTTGGTCTGGTCTTAAATTACATTGCCCGCAAGCCTGCAAAAGATACCATCTTATAAATAACAGTGTTTGGATCCTCTATGGTTTTGTATACTTAGGTCTCACCTTAAGGCAAATAGGTATCAATCAAAGCTAGCTGGAAGTGTGATGGGGGCATGAACTCTTTAGATGTGTCTGGTGTTAGTGTGTCTTGAGCTTCTTCACAGAAAAAATCTGTGTATTGAGGGGGAATTAATCATTGTTCTGTTCTGCACTTTGCAGAAGAAGAAACCCCACCTTGCAGGGCTCATTCCTTCTCGTGGATGGGACCATCCACCCCGCAGTGTGGCAGCCCTGCTCAGTGCTCACAGGAGCTGTGTTTGCCATGTGCAATGGGCTCCCAGCACGCAGCTGGCTGAGCCTGCAGACCCCAGCTCCCAGGGACCGTGTTTGTCTGACACAGCCCTCGGGGCATCCTGTCCATGCAGGCATTTGCGAGCGTCTGTTTTTGCATATTGTACAAGCAGAAAAACAAATGTGTCATCTAACATTTTGAGAAGCGGGGAGGGGACTAGCTAGTGCAACTTGCCTACGGACCAACCTGAAAAATTGTGTTACAATTTAATGTGATGGAAAGCTACAATTAGCTTTAATTAAGGCAGCCTCACTGCCTTGCCAAGAGCAGAGCTGCTGTCAGCTCCATTTTCTTACCTTTTCACAGCACAAACATGGTACAATTCGGTAGCTTAATACTCCTGTCACAAAGTCCTCTCCACACAGTACTGATGAATGGGCTCGGAGGATTTATCACAAATATGTTGTAGGGGGACCCAGAAACACCCCCAGTTCTGGGTAACCTGTGCTACGTGGTGTATAAATTAGGAACAAGGAGAAGTCGGAGAGCAGATAGTCACATACCTCAGAGTATAGACCTGGGATGAGCCGAGGTGATGCAGTCTCCTGGCAAAGCTGGGATAAAACCACCTTCTTCTGAGCTAAGGGTAGTGATGTATCCATCAGACCACAGAAGATACTGCCTTCAGGCATCGCAAATGCAGTATCGTTCACTGCTTTATGGTCTGTGACATTTCTGAGCTGCGTTTCTGAGAACCTTTAGTAAAAGGATGGAAAATATAAGCTAGTATAAAGTGTATTTCATGAAGTTTTGTCTCAGCCAGTGAGCATCTTCAGGTTTCCTGGAATAAGATAGAAGACCTTTTTAACTTCCCATTTTTCGTGTTTAATCTCTTTTCAAACGATTTCATACGCAGATAAGGCATGTAACCTGCACCTACCTTGCAATGAGTCTGCATTTCTCTTCATCTTTGATAACAGCCAGGTCTCTTCTTCTCCATACAGGATGCAGTCAGGACCAGTGCGTTATTCTCATCTATGATGTGCTGTATTCAATGAGCAGAGATGGTGTCTTGTAATTAAACGTAATTTCTGTTGCCCCAGAGAATATAGAACCTTATCTCATTAGCGCAACCAGCCTTTTATGACACCAGGATAGGATTTTGGATCTGTGTTGCAAAGGATACTAACTTATGCCATTTTAGGTCACAATATTTACTAAGAAAATCTCTGGGGCAGTTAACGGATTCACATTAGAATATCTATCTTGAGTCTTGCCTGAAATCAAACATCTTTAGGAATTAATACATTGTGAGACCATGAGGGTTTTTCATAATGTCATAGCATCTATCCGTATGCTATTAAATTTGGCCAAGAATTGGACTGCCTTGTGTCAAAATTTTTATTTTCTTATTCTTGTCAAGTAGAAAGCAATTACACATTAAAAAAAGGAAATATTTCAGTCCAAATACAGTGTTTTATGTGAATTTCACATTTCAAAAGATATTTGTCCATAGAACCCATTTCAGAATAAAAAGAAAACTGCATGCCTTTCATTGGGAAAGGGACAGAATAGGGCATATTGATATGGGATGGCTTTTGCACCCCTCCATGCAGCAATGCCAGGCTGAGCCCAAGGTACTCAGAGGCTGCCAAGGCACTTGGATCCATACAGATAAAATGTCCAATTCCCATCAACGCTGAGAAGAGCTAAGGGAAGAACGTGAACAGCAGAAAAACAACTAGCCAAGAAGCTGGGAACAACTGTGTGTTGTTGCTGTTAATGCCATATTGATGGGACTACGGCTTTTCTTTACAGCATTAACATTCAGGATCAGTTTTCTAAATTTTACTAATTTGTTTGTTCATAACTGTCCAACAGATCTTTCCTGCAAACTTGTTTCAATCTCTGGGTTATTCGCAAACTTGTTTGATCAATGTATTTGTGTTTGCTTAATGAATTCCAGTTGTTCATTAGCACACCTATTGTATGCTATTACTTCTGATTCCTGAATGAATGCTATAAAATAAGTATACTAAAAAAAAAATAGAAAAGATGAAGAAGAATCAAGTTTCACTGATATTTTCAGGAAGAAGATGTTAAAAACACATGGACTTTACGCTGCAGAGGGCAGTGGTATCCCATCTGGAGGCAGAGCAGTGGTGCGGTGGCTCAGCAAACAGCCTGTAACCCTAATTTGAGTGGAAAACATGCGAAAAAGATTCAATGTTCACATTTCCAGGAAAGGATAAACCCGCTCTACAGAGCCTATTTCACCGCGCAATGCCCTGCTCACTATATAAGCCTCAATTATGGTATAGAGCTTATATTTCAAGCCGAGCAGAATGGAAAGCAGATTTCCTATTTCCTCTAGGAGCTTTTGGGATTTCTGAGTGGTTTCCCAACCTGAATGTGGGCAAAGATAAACACTTCAAATACCGTGTTTTTTTTTTTTTTTTGATGAACTGTAATCGCCAAACTTTGGGGTCAGACGAGATACTGTGTTAATTTTAACTTTTATTCCACCTCCAGGGAGAGAAAGCCCCCATTTCCTCCCTATCCCAGCCAGGCGGGAGGAATCGGGACTGCAGACTGGGGTGTTTTGGTTCTTAGGTTCTGGTTCTGCAGCACGTTTGTGTTTGGAATATATTTTTCAGGTCGTTGATGCACCCTGTAATTGAATCAGATAAATACATGGAAGGTGCAGTGATATTCAGGCGACGTTAAGCACTGGTTCTATGATTACAGCAAATCATTGCAGTCCTCTGAGCTTGCTGACAGTGACTTATTTGTCTATTTTAAAGTCCTTCTGTTTATGATGGAGAAGTTCACAGGATGATAAACAGGATAAAAAGCCAGGCTGAAGAATCTGATTACTGTAAAATCCATTTAATTCAAGTAGCTCTGTTATTTCTATTATGGGACACTTTAGAAATAATTCTATGTCTTGAAGTAGTTTAAAGAAGATTCATTTTCAAAGGGTAAAAAAGAAAAAAGCCCTTCTCAAATCCATTTTATTGGCTTCTTGGACAAAGCATGAAATTAGGAGCTTATCCTAAAATCGCTGAAATTGAAGACAGGTTTTTCCTTTGACTTTAGTGGGTTATAAATCAAAGTGGATGTGAATAGCTGAGCAGTATCATTGTAATGGATAGCTGGTACAAGGAAGAGTGATGGGGCTGGAGATGTGTAATCCCAATAAACATATGGGTGTCATCAGACAAATGATAATGTTCTGTTGGGCTGAATAGCAGAAATGCCTCCTGAAAGCTTCAGTCTTCACTTAAGAAGTTTCTGAATCGAGATTATTTATCCAAAGCTGGTTTATAGATGTAAATTCTGCTCTCCAAAGCCCTTAAAAAGTGGTATAAAATGGAGGGAAATGGGCAATGCCTCTTCTTTTAATCTAAAAGGAAAAAATCTGAACGCCCCTCTCATGTTCTGGGGGGCGGCAGCTACATCTTCCAGTGCTTCGTCTGGGGCTCCCCATGCTTCCCAACAGCAGTTTTGCTTTTCAGTCACACCCTTCTTTCCTGATACAAAACTCTCACTAGCTTTTACTGAATTTAGGGGATTTTTGATTGTATTCACAATATTTCTCCCGAAAAAAGCCTATATTTTAACATTTTAAAAGAGAAACCTTCATTTCTACACGTGGACTAAAATTTCTCTGAGTTCTGGCTTCTCTTTGATTTTCCATTCTATTGCTTTTTATTTTAAATGTCGCTCACTTTATTCAGTGTACTTGTTTTTCAGCAGCTGCCAGGAAATGATCACAAAGAACCTGCAAACAAACTCACTGCAACAAAAGAAAATAAAAACACTCTATGGACCATTTGAGAAGTAAATTAGAAGTAAAATGTACAAGAGGTGGCAATTAATAAAACAATAAAAAGTTATTTTCCTGCTAAATGGCTTTTAGCAGCGTTTTAGAACTGTGAAAAGGGGAGAAGCTTGATGGCTTTTGCTCTTATTATTTATATGATGTAAAGGATTATATATTCACATTATTATTGTTGCTGTTGCAGCACAGTTAATTCTAGCTGCAAATGGATAAAATATTTTCCTGGGCAGGCAGCAGCCCATGGTGCTGATTCTCCTGCCCAGGCTCTCTGGTTTTTCCCTCCCCACTGCTGTTCATGCAGTACCAGACCCCAGGGAATGGGTAGATCTGAGTCTGGTCCCCATAGAGCATTAGGCTCATGATGACCTGACTTCAGATTACTAAGGTTGCCTCCCCTGAGTGCGTTCTTATCTCCCTTCTTATCAGCACACATTACTTGTACCCTTCAGTTGAACAACTCACTGCTGATAAATACCAGTTTTGCATGAAATTAGCCCCGTGAGGCTCCGGTTCTGGGGTACAAAGAGGAGGGAGGCACATTTTGAAGATGTGCTCAGGTAGGAATGCGCTAGGGAAACCGGGAGCAGCGAGTGCCACGGATACACACGCGCCAGGCGCTTTACCCAATGAATCTACCCAAATCTCTCTTTCTTAATTTGGTGATTGAAGTTAGCTTCTGAGTTTAACTGATCAAAGGACAAAGTAAAATGGAATAGGATCGCATTCAGTGGTGGAAGGAACAATTGATCCTATGTGATAGACGCAGGGATAAAATGGCTATCTTTTTTCCAAAGAAAACATAGTCATCCATTAATTTTGTTTAAACCTAATTTATTAACCATTTTCTCTCTCCTCAGAAGCTCTAAAATTCTTCTTAAGAGCTGCCTTCACCCTACACTGTCCCTTTCTCCTCTGGTTTTCTCCAATTAAGGCGTCTTCCCACATATTTAGAATCTGATCCTAGCAATATCGATATGCTAAACTGACCTATCAGTGGACTCTGGGTAACAAGCTCTGCACAAGGAAGCACAGACCTTGGTTAAGAAATCTGGATTAGGACATTTAAATAAAAACATTTTGCTTTCCATTGTTAGCAAGAACAATATTCGAATTAGCATTCAGGTTTGGTTTAAGTGTGGGGAAAATAATTGCAGATAGTTAATTTATTCAAACTTAATTCCTATTCCTAATTACTCTGAAATAATATTATCTACATAAATCTCCCTTGAAGAAGCACATGAGATATTATTTTTTAATGGTCTGACTAAGAGAGAGAACATTAGAGCCTGAAACAATGCAGGAGTCTGCTGGAGCTTGCTAATAATTAGAGGAAGCCAAAATAACCCCAAGAGCTGATCTGGTATCTGTTGTTCTTACCAGCCCTTGCCTTGTTTTGCCCAAGGCAAAACAGCTTCTGTGAGCTATGAGCCTCTGCCCTCCTGCCCTTCTGTCTAGCACTAACCTGCTGCAATGGAAAAGCTCATTTGTGATGTGGAAATTCTTCCCCAATGACGCCGCGTGGGAGGAGAATCGCTCCTGGCTCCCTCCTGGGGCACAGGCCGCTCTCTCCCGGCAGCAGGGACGGGCGCTGGGTTGGAGCACCAGGTAGGAGCCGGTTCTCCAGGGCAGGTCCACACGCGCCAGCAGGTCATAGAATCATAGAATCACGGAATGGTTAAGGTTGGAAGGGACCTCTAGAGATCATCTAGTCCAACCCCCTGCACACGCAGGGTCACCTAGAGCACGTGGCACAGGACTGCGTCCAAGCGGGTTTGAAGATCTCCAGAGAAGGAGACTCCACAACCTCTCTGGGCAGCCTGTTCCAGTGCTCTGGCACCCTCACTGTCAAGAAATTTTTCCTTAAGTTCCTGTGGAACTTTTGATGTTTCAGTTTGTGGCCGTTACCTCTAGTTCTGTCGGTGGCCACCAGTGAGAAGAGGCCCAGGTTGCAGGGAAGCCTGGCAGGACTTTGTCTCCCAACACGTCCCCGTTCCTGCCCACCAAATCTGCTGGGGGCTCTTGGATCTCCTCGCTTATTAAACCCTGCACCCGGCTCTCCCGCAGCTTCCCAGCCCCACTGCACCCCTGGGAGGACGGGATGGCCCCGCTGCGACGTCGCTCCTGCCCCACGGCCCGTCCTCGGACGCCCTGAAGCTCCTGCTGACCCACAATGCAGTTTCCCTCAATGTCCAGGCTAACCCTGCACGGCATCGTTCCAGGAACGGCCTAGAAGGGCCATCGCAGAAAGCAGAAGAGGCTTCATCTGCAGATTCTGCCTCACTGAAAACACTTTCTTTCCTTTGCAACATAAACCGAGCCACACAGAAGTAGATGCGTATACAGAAAAGGTATTTTTTTCCTTGAAAACTCAGGTTGAGCACCTGAGGTTGTTCAAATTCCTCCTGTTTACTCACCAGCAATGCAGGTCCAGGCACACCGTGAAAAACATCTCAGAGGGTGGGGAGCACCCATATATTTCACCACTGTCAGTACTGGAAGGGATACAGATAAGATTGCTAAGTCTTCAGGGACCCATTGCAGACTTGGGCCAATTAGTACCAAGGTAATTAAAAGTAACTTAATTAAAATCTTTCTGAGTACCTGTTTTTGCCAAATCTGAAGACCAGAGACCTCATGAAGGGCCCAGCTCAACCACCACTAATACATGGCAAAGTAGGAGTCTTTGCAGCCACTGCTCCAAATAGTTTATGCTCCAAATAAAAGGAAAGCCAGGAAGGAAAGCAGCCAGATGGCCTGGTTTGTCTGTGGCTACAAAAGAGGTGATTAGTGTCCCCTGAGCCCCATTCCTGCCATCCCCCTCCAAAGCAGCTCCCCTCTTCCAGTAATGCAGCGTTTTCCAGGGTGCAGCAAATTTGTCATTACTTTTTGTGTTAGACTTTTTCACTATGCCAACCCGAAGCTTTTTTCTCTTTCTGATCAAATCTAAAATAATTATTATAATCTGAAAAATCGTGTCTGTCTTCCCGGAAATTAAATATTTAAACTCTCAGACAAATGGGCCTTGCTTGTTTCTGTTACAAGTTCATGCTCTCAAATGTCACAGTAAGTTAAATGCACCTTGAAAAATAATCTAATTTCTGGTTACTTTACTTTTCATTCCGTTTTACCTCCATATAAATTACCCGCATTAGTTCAATCAAAGCATTTGACACTGCAACTCCCCAGGAGGACAGAAAGGAAAACAACTGTCACCATTGCTAGGGAGAGAATAGCAATATTTTGGTGAAAGAAGCCAGAAGAAGCAAACACCTCCCTTTGGGTTACCCACCTGTTCTGTGATGCTTTATAGAGTTCTTCGGATCGTTGCTATTTTGGTATTAGTGTCTTTTTTGCCAGGGAATTAACCTCTCTCCGCTGATGGACTTGCTGAAAGGTCAGCATATTACGATGTTCCAGGAGAGGGACTACCTGGGTATATGCACTTCAGGTATTGGTTTCAAAATTAAATTATAGGAACTGAAGATCATAGATTGCAAAGTGAGTCACCCTGTGCCCACTGCAGCAGCTCTATGAAATTTGGCAGTGACATGACTGCAAGGGCTTGTGGAAAGTTCCTGCTGCCACAGGTCTCGTCCTCTTGCAGCCCCTGGCTTCGAGCTTGTTAAGTGGCAGTTGGTGGCGAAAAGAAACTTCAGAATGAGAATTCACTGGAATTAACTCCGTGAGCTGGGAATTCAGGGTCTTGAAAGGGCTAAAGAGTTACTGGCTCAGAGAATACAGCTGTATAGCTCTGTGAGATTTGACTTCTACATCATTTCATAAACCACGGTTTAAAGACTGTGATAAAGTAGAAATTGGCACATAAATACTTTCAACACAGCTTTCGGTTAAGAAAAATAAGATTTTCAGTGTCCTGCAGTAGAAACTGTGCTGCTTTGACCTGATACACACACACAGGATGCCTCGGGGTAAAAAATCTAATTTCCAATGGTGTCTATTGGATCTGACCATTTATTTTGTCTGCTGGAGGAAGGACTACTGCCATTCCGTCCTGCCCTCCTTGAAGCTCCGGCTTTGGTAAGATAGGATTTGATCCATCAGTCTTTGGCATTGCTGCACACAAGAAGATTCCAGGGTGCTGGCCTGTAACACACGAGATAGCGTGATTGATTTGGACGTATTATTTTGTTGGTGACAAGCCTACATGAAATGCTTTCACTGTGTTGCCAGCACATGATGTATGAGGTTTGCTGGCAATAGATATGTCATCGCTTTGATGCGTCAGCGCTCCGTTTCAACTCAAAATGTTGCTGCATGGAAAGAGAAGCCCAGATTTTAGGGACAGAGAAAATGACCTACAATCAAAACAGCTAAAAATGCACCGGAACCCTTAAAAACCAGAGTTGCGTAGTTCTTAGTCATGCAGAGGTGGCAGCTCCAGAGTCCTGTAGAATCTTCCCCTCCAGGAGGGCACAAGTCGGCACCTTCAATTTGCAAGTTGTGCATCACAGGGACGTTGAGGAAAATGGATCCCTCCTGTTACCAAGAATAGACACGATGATAAATTGCCCTTCGCTGAATCACCTGCTGCTGTCTCGGCGGGCGACGCGCTCTTCGGGAGCCGCTTTCAGAACCCAGCGCAGGAGGAGCCGGAGCTAATTTTAGTCTCGCAGGTCGCCTTCCTTGAACTGCCTGGGGAAAGGACAAAACAGACAAAAGTTCATTTTTGTGGGATGACAGATTGAGTCGCAGGCAGCTTCCCAGCTGCGAGGACCTGTGAGGAGCGTTTTAAGTGATGGAAGAGCAGGACTTTACTGTGTTGGGCTCCTGCTCAACAGCAGCGGTTGCGTCAACGGTTCTCCCACTATTGGGCTGCAGTGACTTATGCTACAGCTAGGAGGACTTCAAAGAAAAGTCTTCTGAATATGTTTAGGTCCTTGAATTGCTTTGCTGAGAAATTGGGTTTTCAACTCAAATTTTTATTGTGAATGGTGTCTCCTTCTGGTCCTGAAGTTAGGGCTTTTTATAAGAAAAAAATACACCTGGAAAAGTATGTACTCAAAGAGTTCAAAGTGATGGTTTATGGGCGTTCTGATTTGGCATTTCATGTGTTTATACTTCAGTCAATTTTAAATTGCAGACAGTTGCTGCAATTCAGTGTTAAGAGGTTCAGGGCTTTTTGTTACTAGATAGTCCTGAAACCAGGGTCTTAATTTAGGCTTGGCTGAGCCACAGGCACTTCCAGGCAGCTTGGAAAAGAGTGCTTAGCCTCCACTCTCTGAAAACCAAATCTTTTTAACAGTTTCTTCAGCCAGAGACAAAAACTTGCTTGAGAAATGGAGAAATAGAGGAATAGAGGAGCTGCCTCTGGAGAGCTGGATCTGCATGAGGGGGGACAGAAGGGGAAAGAAGTGTGTGCTCCCAGGGGGTTGTACACTGAAAACCTCATAAAATGCAAAAACTTTAGGAAAAAAGTCCATAATTAAAAAAGATTTTGAAAGTGGTGATTCTGTGCTGTTGCAATCATTTCATTTGACACCCACTCATTTAGAACTAATTTATCACAATTAAGATAGGCATTGTAATACGGTTATGGAAGCACGGGGAAATTACTTCTCATTATGCCATTCTGGGATGTTTGCAAGCCTACTTTTTTCCCCTCCTTTTTTGCTTTTAAATAAAAGCAGCACATTTACATAAACCATTAGTTCTGAGTGCTTGGAGGCAGAGCTCATCCTCAGCTGGGAGGCCGGGTGCCGTGGAGGCAGAGCCAGACCCTTGCATGGGGGGACCCCAAAGCAAATCTGAGGGCAGCAACACGGCTCTGTCCCCTCGTCCCCATCCCTTCACTGCTGCTAAATGCTTCCTAAATCACCAGTCCAAGCCCTGAGGTCCCAATCCAGCACTGAAGCATGTGCTCGAATCAGTTCTCATCAAGGTCCAATAACTGGCATAATTTGATTCACTCCAGGGCTGCTGCTAGACATATAAAAGCCAGGGGGAAAACAACCCGATACTTTCCCCAATGCTATTTCTCTGTTAATGTGCCTGGGAGGTTTTCTTTTTTAACCTGTGATAAGCAAATCCTCTTGTTTCTAGAACCAAATGATATTATGGGGAGGGGGAGGTGACCTGAGATTGAGAGACTTAATAATTTCTAATAAATTAAACAAAACTGCAGTTCCCCAGGCAGTCAGAATTATCTGTGAATGAATGATTTCAGAGGAGAAATTGGAAGAAGTCATGATATTTGATTTTTTTTCAGAGGAAATATTTCCATCCTGCAAATTACTGAATTTTTAGCACAGGGGCCAAAAACGATCAAAATCTGAAAACAAAACAATCCATTCCAGTGCGGGCCACACTCTATGTTTTCCTTGACTCGTAAAGCAAATTTCTTCCCCTCTGGACTTTGAATTCACGAAGGAAAACACGCAAGGAAAAGAAGTCTCATATCAACAACGGATGATAAATGTGTTCAGCTGTTTTTTCCCCAGCCCATTTTCCCGTCCTCTTCTACTTATTATTAATTAAAGGCGCTGGTTTCCTGCTCCGTGGTTGCACCTTTTGCGGGGTGATGGCTGGAGGTGCAGGGCAGAACTGACACGGTGCTGATTAAAAGCCCATCACGACGGGAGCCCCGATGGAGATGCAGCAGCTGGGCCGGCCACGGGGGATCCGAGGGCCAGAAATCCAGGAGGGAAGCCCAGCCATGGATGCTGCTGAGCAAATGGGCTTCAAAAACTGGAAGAATAATTCTTGTGCAACACTTACCTTGTTCTACTCCAATTGGTAAATGCAGAAAGACAAAGAGAAAGGCTAAATCTTTATCCAAAGAATGAAAAGGTGAAGGCATTCTCAGCAATTTCCAAGCTGCAGAGTTATGCCTTTCTGTGAGTATAAAAAAAATGGGGGGAGGAAGAAACACATGAAAGCTGCTGTTCTCAGGATATTTATTTTATTTATTTGTCTTTATCTGCTAGGAATGTAAGAATGAGAGCTGATAAACCAGCACAGCAGTAGTTCAGTTGCTGCAGTTCACTTAACTGCTCCTCAGTTCAGCACTCAGTTGGTGATGAGATGTCATAAAGAGAAATGTAATTCTTGTTCAGCATCAAAACCAGACAAATAATTTGTAAAAAATAATCCTTTTGACAGATAATATTCCCTTTCCCACATGAAAGCAAGTTGTAGGCTCTTTTTTTTCCCTTTAACAACATTTCTGCCCAGATATTATAGATTACTTCAGTGGATTTCAGTGCAGCAATTTGGAGATTAAATCAGAAAATTGAAGCTTTTTTCCACAGGCTGGGTCCAACTGACGTTACTTCCTCTGGGTTCCCAGATGGACCAGCACAGGCTATTGCAAACATGCTTTTTATGAGACCTGAATGGAAACTATGCCTTCAAATGAAAACCTTGCCTTCAATATGATCCAGGATCTGCTCAAGCCTTCACTGCTGTGACTAAACCAGCAAGCCAAGTCCTCCTGCAGCATCTCCTCTCCCGTATGGGCCACACTGGGGCTGCAAAGGCAGATGAGACCAAAGGAGGAGAGGTGCCTCTGATCCTGGTAATAAAAGATGAGTAAGAGTTGAAAGGCAGAGGCTGAGGAGACAAGCCTGGCTTTAAACAGAATACCTAGTTAGGGATTTCAGCACGACTCTGTCCCTCTGTACAAGAGCAGGTTAAAAAGGGATGAATCTCCCGCGGCCGCAGTGGTGGGGCAGCAACGGGAAAGGCTTCACAGGCAGATTTGGTTCATCAAGGACTCGGAAGCAGAGCTTGGGCCACTGCTTGTGGGATTAAAGCTCAGTCCTTTCCCCACCGGCCTCTCCCAGGAGAGGGCACAAGCCCTGAAGGCAGCAAAGAGCCCCGAGGAAACAACCACGACTGCTGCTGCTGTTGGTCTTTCTGCAAAGCTCCCATCTGTGTTTGCCTCCTGACGTGCTCGGAGGCCAGGGTCGCTGCTTTGAACTGATGCACAAATCACACGTGCTCTGCAAGCAATACTTTTAGATCAATCTCAGCACGGGTCTGTGATGAAGAAAGTCAGTGTTTTTGTGATCTTTTATTTACTTTTGTTCTGTTTTTTTAGCTGGATCTGGATCTGAGTTTGATCTTCCATCTGTACCTTTTGCCCTGACAAACAATTTTTTTGCTAAAAATCCTTTAGCAAAACAGACAATAGCACTTTCAGGAGCACGAAATGCCCCTTGCATAGTGAAACCTAGGATAAAGAACTAGAGAGTGGGCAGGGAATGGTGAAGGACAAAGCGTTTGGGCAGTGCTCACAGCGGAGGTGGGAACTGATGGGCAGGACGTGGCCTCTGCATGGGGCAGGTGAAGGGGGAGCAGGAGAAGTGGCATCAAAATGACAAGCACGGATGAGCGGGATGATGAGGAGCAGAAATCTCCTGGAGGGAGAGGCTCGTGCGGTGTCACGATGCTCATTCAGGGCCACACAGGGCAGAAGCCGGGCCGAGACGCAGCACACGGGTCACTCTGTGGATGATTTACTCACAAGAGACGTTACGGATGGTAAGAAGTGTCGGCTGGTGCTGACGACATCCGAAGGACCCCGAGCAGATCCAAGCAGCCTCCCAGCCTTGAAAACACTCAGAAGCTCCAAAATCTCTCTTCTTCCAGGGAGTGCGAATGCAAACCAGCATTGGGAGATACCAGCACGCTGAAAGGGGAGAGGGAAGAGGTTGTCTCTGCTGCTGGTGGTCCAGCTTGGAGGTGCCCAGCACTCAAGGGGCGTTGGATGTTCATCACTGGAGGGGTTCCTCCCCGGGCCAGAACACCGTCATAGATCAGCAGCGGATGCCTCCGGGGAACTGTCTCTCTCTCTGATTTAAGAAAGCATTTATTTTAGTTATAAGCACAGCTGAACATTTGTCAGAATGAAAAATAATAGCCGAATTGATCATTTGATTCAGCCTTTAGGCAGCGGGGTAATGAACAAGGGTGAAACACTTAGGAATGCATTACATCTATTTTGGAGCTATGCTGTTTAGACTTCTCAGAGCGGCAGGAATTAATTGATTTGAATTTAGAATAAAACTCCAGCTCGATCTTTTTTGTTTTCCATCACCACATTTTCCAAGGAAAAACACTATCCATATAAAACCCGCTTTCGTTTGCAAGATGATTTTTGACTTTTTGCATTCAAACTACATCAGTCAATGAAAAGTGTTAGGAGCAGTTTTGATAAAAAACATACATATTTTTCCCTGCCAAATGAGTTGTTTTGAACCTTGAAAAAAAAAGAGTAATAAACATTCAGAAATTTCACCTATATTAAAACAAGACTTGTGGTGGACAGAGATGGAATAATAACTAGAAAATCAGTACTGATAAATAATGAATATTTGAAGACAGTCTCTGCAAAAATCCAATTTTGGACAATCCCAAAGCTGACATTTATATACATAAAACATATAATTGAAATGTCAAAAGAGAACAATTAAAAGCGTCAAGTGACATTAATGCTAATGAAAGCAATACTGTGACTATCTGCCTTCTGTGAAAAAGAAAAGATTAGTTTGGGTTGGCTTCCCTTTTCATTAATTTCCCTAATCTGTTTTCAGTGCACTGAATGTCATGATCTACTAAATACAATGTATGGCAGAAGGAGAAAGGGTTTGGCCTCCAGCAGCTCAGCAGATCTTCCTTCAGCAGTGAGGCTGATGCCTGGTATTTATTAGGCTGTGATGGCTCTTTTAAAGTGTAAATTACACTTGCCCAGGGTTTTTGCAAACATCGGGAGACATCAGGGTAGGACACCATTATATGATCCATCTTTTGCAGTCTCCCCGTGGCCCAGCAGCATGGTCTTGCACAGCAGCAGTGAGAGGGCCTTAATGAGTCAGGGTTTTCAGCCAGTAGAAATATTTTTAGGTTTCTCCTTCATTTTTACAATTCCATATTAACTTATTCTCTCCTCTATAGCTGCAAGATCCTCAGCTGAACTCATAGCAGCTGCCCAGAAAAGGTCACTGAAAATAATTGCACTCTACATTCAGACCTTGCTTACCAATTGGTTTCCTCACTGTAGAACATCTAGTCTTCAAGCTGCAGATGCAATTTCATGGCAGAGGTAATGATATTCCAGGGATGCTCTTTCTGGTATTTCTGGCTGATTTCTTGCACATTTCAGAAATAAAAAAGAAAGAAAAAGGAAAGGAAAAGGAACCATTTCATCATGCTTTTCCTAAAAGACATCTAAAGAGACAGTATGAGTGGTCTGTTTATTTGCTCCATCATATAATTCCATACTGCCCATTAGAGCCCTCCCTTCATTACTCCAGCTTCCATTATCATGACGAGGAGATCTGCATCAGCCGCATCAGCAGTGGGCAATAAATAGGGATGAAAACGGATGTTTCACATAAAACTTTTAGTTCATCGCAGTGTGAGCTGAGCTGCTAGAAGAACATGACACTAATCAGAGCTGGCAACAAGCACTGGAAATTATATTTGTAAGAGCTTTGATTAAACTGTCAGCTGGAATTTTGGAACAGATGCAAAGCATTTAAACATAGGCTGCTGAGTGGTGGGAGGCCTATTTTTTTAATTTAAATGTTAGTTTAGGGGAAAAGCAATGGAATGTATTTACTTTCCAGTGCATACACACATCTTGTGCTGTGACACAAAGTGAGAATTAGGAGCCTGTGTGTGTATAATCAGAAAAACTTAATGCTCATGTGTCTGAAGGATGCTCTTTTGCATGCATTAAAAGCAGTTTCCCTTTCTTCAACACCCAAGTACTACCCCTGAGCACTGTTTGACCGAAGAAGGTGTTATTTGTGACACATCATGGCCCGGGCTCAGCCTTCAAACCAGTCTGATTCAAGGCTGGAACAAGGTGCAAGATAAGTTTGAGAAAAAACTGGGATGGGACAAACAGAGAGGATAGTTAGAAAGCACGGGTGATTTGGGGGGAGTGCTAGCCTGTCCCAAACAAGGCAGAACTTAGAGATAAAGATTATTACGATTTAAACTCAGGAAAGTGTTTAATTCCCTTTGATTTCAGTAGGATTTCAATACATGATAAGAACTAAGCTCATATTTAAGAATACTCTTGATAAGGCCATATAATGAAGTAAATTTGCTTACATTGGAGGGAACGAAAACTAAAAGGAGAATGAATCTTCATGCCTCAGGGCTGAACCAGCTTTTAACGGACAGGGTAAGAGGAATCTTGTCCTGTGGGTGTGGGTGTCTGTGGGTCTCTGGGTGTCTGTGATGAGGCTTTTTTAATAGATGACACCCTGAAATACTGATCGGGTAAGGACGCA
This sequence comes from Tinamus guttatus, assembly GCF_000705375.1. The sequence continues at coordinate 22,628 of NW_010586172.1, read as the reverse complement.
GTTTGCTATTGCTCCTAGGTTAACCCAAGGTGGAAAGGGCAGGGAATAGCACAGGATGAGCACATGGGAGATCAGGGAATGGCACTGAACGGCATCAAAGTGCATGTGCTGAGTACCTGCTTTCTCTGTCACAGGCTTTGGTGAGAAAAAGCATTGGATTTGCCTACCTTTAATTATTTATTTTATCAAAGCAGACAGCTGGGAATGGTTTTGCCTCATCAGCTCCAGAGATACAGAGGCCTCGTATAAACCATTCTTGCCTGTGAAGCAAACTGAGCGTATAATAATTGCAGTGACCAAATATTACTGTCACAGAGGGCTTGGAGTTGAGGGCAGTAACTGGTGTGGGAGGAAGGCAAGGTTTCATCCTCCCCACGATGGGTTTCAGAGGAGGCAGGGCAGACCCTAGGGAAGTTCTGTAGCAGAACCGCAGGTCCCATGAGGCAGGAAGCAGTAATCTGAAATTAATGAAACATTCAAACTTGTTTGCTCAGCTTTTCCATCTCTCAGCATAAGCAGGACTGCACAGGCAAAGCCCTGCTCTCCTGTTTTATGGAAACCAGTAGAGAATTAACACAAGGTTTTATAGCTCTGTGCTTGTTTTTATATGGAGATTTCCATATTTGTTTCATCAGGGGTTTTGAGCGAATAAGCTAGTCTGGACACCTGGGAAGAAAAGCCTTGTGGTTTGGGTTTGTTTGTGATATAGAGCTACCACCCAGGTGCTGGGTGGTGGTGGCTCATGGAAGACAAATTTGCCCTACCTGAGTTTTGGGCAGCTCACATGAATTTGCTCTTAGAATATCCTCAGGGTCTGGCTCTTGCTCCATCATTTGCTGAAAAGCCTCCAAAGCTCTGCAACTCTGCTGCAATTCAGATGTGTTCCCAGTGCCAGAAACAGCGTGAGGATGCTGTCCTGCAAACAAGGAATGCTGTGTTGAAAGCATATAAAAGCTGTTTGCCGTGTTCAGCAATCATGTAGGCCTGCCAGCTCTCTGATTTTTGGCAATAGACTTTGGCTTTTAATGGTAACCTATTGTCAGGTTTCCAGACAAATGACCACTGTGCATGTGCAGAGAAAGTTTCCTAGACTTTTGCAGAAAGCAAGAGCAGGTTTGCGACCAAAATGGCCTTCAGCAAAATAAATTGGAATTTGCAGACTGAGACAGATGCATGCAGACCCACATTAATCTATCACATGCTTGAACCCATTTGGATTTTAAAAGCCTCTCCTATGAAGAGCTCATACAGTGCTGCAATCATAAAAATGATCTCCTATTTACAAGGCCTGAAGGCAATCCTTAATCACAAGCCCACATCTGAGCAAGGTACTCCATCATTATGGGATAAGTCTATGAAATGGAAATTCAGCCAAGGACTTCTGTGGATTTCAGTGTGTTCGGTCTGTAACCCTTGCGTCCACCCTGGAGCAGGGCAGCTCATTGCCCATGGCTTGGCCAGTGCCTGGTCTGAGCTGTCCCCAGGGCACAGGGCACGCAGGGCAGCTCTGCCAAGCTCCACCTGGGCCAGAGGTGCCCCGACAGGCTCTGAGGGACCTCCGGGTCACATAAGACGGAGGAAAAAGGGATCTGGAGTACCTTGAGTGCAGCCCTTTGGAGGACTCGCACTGCAGCAGGTCGTTTCTCTGCTCTGGCAGAAGCAGCAGTTCCCAGATCAGCAGGTCCCTCCACAAGCATCGCTTCCTCAAGCTCCCCGTTGTGATGGGCAGCTACAGGTTAAGCTCGTCAGAAGTCCCTGTCTCCAGTCTCTCCCTTCACTCTGCCCATCCTGCCTCCCCTGAGCTGCTCAGGAGCCTTGACTCAGTTCTGGCTGATTTAATTCTCTTCAGGAATGATTCAGCCATTAATAAGCTCTTGAAAGGAGCTAGTTAAGGAGGGAGAAACTATAAACATTTGCAAGTAAAGAAAACAACTTACACTCGAAAAGCACACTCTTATACTTAACCTCAGTGGTTTTATCAGCCTCTTCTGCTATTCCCTGTGGCTTGAAAACATGGTAGGTGACACCTTTCTGGGAAAAAAGCAGTATTTGCTGCATCTCCAAATGCCGTTCAAATGGCCTGTGTACTTTTTGATGGATGACCACCCTGCTATCCCCTTGCACACTCTGCCAATCTATCCTCTCTCAAAAAGCATCATGGGCAAATTTAGGCTTTTCGCCATGTGCACTGGTGGCTTTCAGCCTTCTGCGGGGGGTTGGCTTTGATCCAGACAGTTTCAGGTCAACAATCCTGCGGCTCTCTGGGGCTCTCTGCTCCATCCACCTCCCACCTGCCTTTTGACAGCGAAGCCAAGACCATGAGAGAGGCTTGCAAGCTGGGTTTGTTTTGCCAGTACAAAACTTTTGGTTTACAGCTCTTGAAATACATAATCAGAAATCTAAGAACTCTCTCACAAATGACAGCCTGGAGCTGATTCATATGTACAGGAGCTTAGAAAGTTCATGATCATCCCCTCAGTTTCACAGATCTGAATTTATCCTTAGGCAAAAAATGTTGTCATAAAATGTCAGGGATCTTGGCTCGAGATAGCCCACGCTTTATACTGTCTCTTCCTGCAATTACTGGGCAGATAATGTTCTCAGCTGAGGGAACATCCATGGGAGCAGGGCATGGCTTGACTAAATGCCAGCAGAGCTGAGGTAATTGCTCATATGCTGAAGCCGTGCTCATAAAATGTGCCACAGTCTCAAGCACATTATATCTAAGCAATCCCAAAGCAAGGAGCAGGAGGGAGAGGCAGAGGAGAAATGAGAGCTGACTGTTTCATTTTCATGCTTTTAGAGGCTAGTGACCCATCTCTTGGCTCTCTCGGTTTCTGCACACGAGTGAAATATTGAAAAGATGGGGGTGAAAGCAGCACTGTGGGAAGGAAAGCAGTGCTTTCCCCATACTGAGAAGGACAGGGGTGTTAGCACTGATTTAACTCTGCAAAACCCAGGGATTTTCTTTGATGGGGTATTGAGCAATGCTGGTCCTGCTCCCCTTCGTCTTGTTTTCATGACTCAGGATGACTCAGGATGGAGACTTGACTTAGGGTCTGTGCTTTTTTTATTCATTTTCCAAATTTAAAGATAAAACTTAGTTTCACTATAAGAAGAAGAATCACAAGCACAGACCTAGTATGTTTCATGTAGCTGAATTGCAAGAAGGAAACGGGGGGTGAATTGCAAGAAGGAACTGCCAGGCTCCTGTGGCCGGAGGTGCACGAGCACCCAGGCTGTCCCCAGGACAATTAAATGGATCGCAGGCAAACAGCCCAAGTCCTGCCCCGTTTCCCAAAACAAGGCGTTTCCCAGCACAGCCTGCACGCCAGGCACACTGAAGCACGTTCCATAAGCGCAGTGGGGAGCTGTGATTGTTGTGAGCATTTGGGGTGAAATCTGTCTCTGAAGAGCTGAATTCTGAAGATTCTGAATTCTGAATACGGAAGAATTCTGAAGAGCTTTCCTGCTCAATTCAGAAGAGCTATCTGATTACTGACTCTATCCTCTTCTTGTCCGTCTAAAGAAAACCTAAGAGGCACTTTTGGTTCTAGCGTGCGTGTGCCTGGGACACGTAACAGGTAGTAGTAGTCGGAATATCTCTCTACACACACGACTTCTTGAAATAAGGATGCTGTAGTGAGGTTGTCATGGAAACGTCTTCATTCCTCACCCACAGAATGGTAAAAACAGGCTGTTGTTCCGAGAGGGAAATACTCAGCTCTGCGGTCTGCCCGTGGTCCGGAGGCAGCCGTCATTCCTTATGAGAGAACTGACACTAGTGGGAATTAAAGGCATCGGCATCCCACCGGATCCGTTCTTACTCTGTGGCACCCCGAGTGCCTTAAGTTTTGATGGAGATTGAACTGGAATCTATTCCACCTGATTCGTAGTTTTACAACTTGCATGTATGCATCTATTATCATGTGAATAGGGCAGTGATTACACTCTTGCCAATGGTTTACCAGAGCAAATTTTTTCCTTGACTGGCCTAAAGTAAGATAGAATAATTTACTTCAGAAAGGTAAATAAAATTGAAATATGTTAATTAAGGAAAGCTCTATTTACAGCCCAATATGGGGCAGAAGATTATTTGTACCCAATACTCAGAGAAGATAACAGTGCTTCTATTATTCTCTCTCTAATGCAAAACTCTCAGAACAAAACAATAGTTTCAGGTCCTGGACTGAGTGTTCCCAGGGACTCATTCGCCTTAACTGTAGCCCAAGTTCCACTCTGACCTCAACTGCTTTAGTTTCCTGCCCTGTGCCAGAGATTTACATCTCCATTCTTGTTCTCTAACAGGTGTTGGGCCAACAAGCAAGGAGAGTTCACAGTTCTGTTTTTTTTTTCTAAAAGATAGGAATTTTGAGATAATCAGGTCAATATAGATAAGCACAGTGAAGACTGCATTCTGACTAAGAGTCTTAATGGGGAGCAAGGAAACCTAGGAAGGTTTTGTTTCTAGTTAGGGAGGATGCTCAACTTGAACATGTTGCTCCTTTCTGCACTTTCTGAAAAGTTTCTGTGGAAATTCCCTTTAATTTACAGTATTCTGTCTTAGCTGAACACCCGGAGATGGACGTGCCACCAAGTAAGCAGCACTGTCTAGAGGCTGGGACTGAATAACCAGAGTTCCTCTAACCCCATAGCTCAGAAACCTGCAATTCCCATTGAAGTGTTTTACCCTTCTGGTGCAGTTAATATGGATTTTACATACAATTGTGCAATGATGAAGCTGTGCACAGTGTGTGAAGCTCTGTCAGGCTGCAGGATTTGAGCATGAACCATGGGCTAAAATACGCTGCTTTAGTAACAGCCACCTTTAGTAACCATTTCAAGTTATGTGCACTAGAAGAGCCATTTCTCCTTTTTTTCACCTCTATACCATCTCTGCCTAATTATGATTTGACCTCTGGACTATGAAAAAATAATCGCCAAGAGGAAATCTATTTAGAAAAGCAAAACAAAACCCTCGAACAAAAAACCTGCAAAATGCAGGGCTGGGTCAAAAGCCCTCACTGACACGGCTGGTTTTCAAGGAAATGGTGGTAGCTCCTGACAAAAGGGCAGTTGCAGAATATTGCTGTGCACATCTTGCGTGGAGATGATCCAAACAGCTGCCTGCGAGCAAGGCAGATCAGCTAATGGCCTCTCCTGCTCTGCTAACTGAGCAGAGCTCTTTGGAACTGCACAGCGGCTAAGTGGGATTTTTTTCCTCTTTGGTCAGCTGCCTTTTAAAAGGGAAAAGATGTAAAACAGGTAACCATAATGGAATTCTGTTATGTGTCATTTTTTCCCGGTTTTGACGCATGTCACAAATTCAACCAAGTGGCCTGCTAAGCTAATGGAGGAATGACAATTGCTGCATGGCTCCACGTAGATGAACCTGATGCGTTCTCCTTTCTGAGTAACAGTTCAAGCACATGCCCTGCTTCCAGGGAAGAGCTGGAACAGATCAAGAGCTCAATTCAATAACCAAGTGCTTAAGTGGAAAAGCACAATTGCTATTCACAAGCTGTTTAGTTTATGGGTTTTTTCCCTTTTTTTCTCTCTCTCTCTTTTTTTTTCTCCTGAAAAAACCCCACAAACTGAATTGAATTGAAAAAATCCTTGGACTCATTTTCAGATCAGATAAGCAGGTGTCACGGGCTCCATGAATGAGCCCATTCATGAGTGTTTTTGCCAATGGTCAGATTGTCATCCAACCTGTGCAAAGTATCTTTTTCCTAATAATGTTTGAGCAGCTTAAAAGTCTTTACTCTGTTTCCTTGCTAATCAAATGATCTACTGCCAGGCAAGAACTGTTACTGCTCTCATTTCAGGTCACCTGAATATATTGGAAAACTAGAAACGTTCTATGTCAGTATCTGTATCTGTATGTGACATTATTATCCACAATACACATTATTCACCTTTAAAACATTTTTTTTTAAAATGGCTATAAATATCTGCACCAGGTAGAATGGACTTTCAAAGGCAAGACCCAACAACAGCCAAATTAGACTAACACATTTTGACCCAAATAAAGGAAATGCAATATTTCTACATATAGTATTATCCATGTATTTTATATGAAAGATTATAGACTACACTTTTCTTCCAAATTTTATATACGTAGTACAAAGATTACTACTGGTAACCTGCTAATTTAAGAACAACAGGGTAGCGTGTGCGATGGGCCATACACTTCTGCTTATCAATAAAAATGCTGTTTGCTTTCACAGCTATTTCTTTCTCTAAATTCATCCGTGTGTCTTCCAGGTTCCTCAGAGACTGTTCAGATTCTAGCAGTTTTTTCTTCAAAGACTCAATGGACTCCGTTAGTTCTTCAACTTCACTGATCAGCCTGAATAGAATTACACAATACAAAGTTGAGGGGAAGCCAGTCCCAAAGACAAATGAACTGTTATGGGAATAAAGATCAATAACTATTGAATAATTATGCTCCATAAAAGGAAGAAAGTTTGGATCCCAAAGCACTGAAGAGGAGCTGATGTGTGCTGGAGACCTTGGCCTGCAGCACTCAGGGATGTGAATGACATCCCTGCTTAGCTGAAAACACAGTTCACCTGCATAGTTTTTGTTACAGAACTCTCTCATAATTTACACAGTATGGAATGCTTTTGCCACTAAGCACCCTCCCATTGTGCAGGAGGCTTCTACTAAGAATTACAGAGCAGAAACTGCTAGATGAGTCACCCAGTTTGATCGCATCAGCTTGCTTTCAGCCTAGATTTCTACATCTGTTCAATGGTATAAAACTCGAGTATTAATGATGAGCATTATACCAGATGTATGTTGATGTACCAGGGATCAGTCCTTAGTTTAAAAACATACAGGCTGTCAATAAGAAAGCAGCACATCATTTTAATTGAAAGCCTACGGGGATTGGGGCTTTACTGCGTTCTCTGTCTTTACAGAATTCACGTATTTCCTGGGAAAACAAGACCCAGATGCGCTACAGGGCACTGAATAACTTGAAGCTATATAAGCATGGCACTTAAACACATGACCATTCAGCAAAACCCTTTAAGTTTGTCCTTAAATCCCATTAAAGGCAATGTACATACTAGAAAGCTAGCACAGTGATGATTTGCTGAATCAGGACCTAAATGAGCATGCCTCAGAAAGCAAAGAGCATTTGGATTAATCGTGGCTTCTTGCTCAGTGTGTGAAGAACAGCGTACTGGCTTTGAATAGCAGGCATTTTTGCTACCAGCATGTTGTAAGCTTTTATCCCCTACTTTTCATAAAGGCAGGAATTATTGAAGGGGGAGAATCAATTACAAGGCCTGTAATGAGATCAGAAGTGACAAATGTGTCATTCAGACCTTTAACTTGAAAGGATTTATTGACCGCCAGTTTTAAAATGGATTATTACTGAAAGCCAAACACCCATCAGCCCAATACTTCAGAGGAACTGAGGATTTTTCTCAGTGCATGGATATGCACGGACTATTTACAGTCTCAGCACTTGAACATATTTTAGTCAGTGCATATGGTCCACCTTGTGGTAAACTTTTGCTAATAACAAAGGGGCTGCAAATTATCCTCATGCTGTCAAGCTTTTTTGGACCTTCTAAATCGGAAAAGAAATCACACGGTTCAAAGGAGAAAGTGCTGCCAAAAGGCAGAGTCGTGTCTATAGATTCTTCAATTCCTTAGGTTAAAATGATATGTATATTGCAGTGATTTCAGTCAGGGAAATTATTTCTGACTAAAATACCAGAATCAAGCTTAGTAATGAAGAGCTGAAGGGTATGTGTTGCAAATAATAAGTTCAAAAGCTGTCTGACTGCCTCTGGATAGAATGCACATCATGGAGGAATTTTTTATTAATCCTTACCTGAATTGTGCTGGATCTCTGCAGAGCTCCACATTGGGCCTAAAAGATCTGTCATACAGCCTTGTTTGAGCAACTTTCATTGGGGCTTCTTTGTCCTTGATAGCTTGTTTGAGAGCAGCAATGTTAGCTTCTTGATCTCCAATCTCCTTAAGTGTCTGAAGAGGATATCCACAAAAAAGAACTGTTTAATAAAATATTCTTGCCTCTGTGTATACTGTGCACCTGTTTCAGGCTCTAATTATAGCTTTGATTCCTTATTTGGCCAGAATATAGGAGAAATTGAAGCACAAAAGTGTTTTTCACCTATTTCTTGCTACTCTCATATTGAGGAGAATGGATAATCTAGTATCTAGTTTTTCCTAGAGGACAATTCCACTGTGATTCTCTCCAAGGAGGTTATCACATCATTAGCCAGCATTCCAACGGGAACACTTACGTTTTTCAAGTGAAACTCTAGTTTGTGTTTTGCATCCTCCAGCTCCTCGCAGCGTTTGGCAAAAGCCCCGTTGACCGCGGCGCACTGCGCGCGCAGGTCCTCAGACACGTCCTGGAGAACACTGTCAATCAGGGCACGGAGATTGATGGAAGCCATTTTCTCTCGTTCTGCCCTATAAATGTTGTCGTGACTGAACTTTGACCATGTCTCTGGTGTTGAGGCACTGCAAGAAGAGGTGAACAGTATAAAATTTCTTTTATTCAAGTTGCATTGGAGATGACAATTTGAAGCTGTTTGTCCCCCTGAAAAAATTTTGTCAAGCCACTATTTCTTTCTCTCTCTCTTTTTTTTTTTTTTTCTTTTCTTTTACTACGTTGTCGGCTGTCTAGTGTTGCCATGAAGGAATATAAAAAAATCAATATAGAAGTAATAAACTCTCATTCACCCTGTGGCTTGCCGGAAGTAATGCAGCTGAAGCTCTTTCCCGTTAGCTCATATAACTGAGGAGACTATACAGCTACTAACTACAAGCACTGTTAAGTCACCAGCAAAGCAAAACATGAATACATTTAAGCTTTACAGTCTGTGTATACAACGGGATATCTGGTTATACCTTGTGGTGTTGAGCAACAGAAGAAACTACGTAGCTCTTGGAACACTGTGTCAGGTCAATACTGCCTGAAAGGGGAGGGCGAAGCAGCAAGATTCATTGCAAGTAAGACTAATCCTCTGCACGCACCTTTCCCAAAAGAATGGCCCACTGATGCCTCCACAGGATTTAGATTAGCTTTCAGAAGTATGCAGGCAATTATTTTAGGGGAAGATTTCTACAGACTCAATCTGCATAGAGTGGGCACACTTTGCTGTCAGCAGGGCTGCATGCTGAGACAGGAGCATTACCTTTGCTATCCATGCTGCTGTTTTAAAGCTGTGACATTACATCTGCAATCACACCTTCAATTCTGCAATCACGCCGTTAATTCAGAGCAGCATTATGGCTTTCACTGACACCACGGATATATCCTACCTCACCAGGATCATTGGCAGAGGATAATAGCAGGAAGTACCCACCTCTCTTCAAACTTCACGGAGCCAGGGTGGAACTGGATGTTGGTACTCTGGTTATTGTATCTGCCACATTTCTCATCGATGTTGTACGTTTCGACTTTGTCTGACCAGTCCATTTCACAAACCTCTTTCTGATCTCGATTTAATCTACAAAAAGCATTATTATCACACATTTCCAGTGGAAAACAATATAATTCTGCAAAATTATCACAGGCATTTATGAAGCTAGGCTCTAAGCCTCAGTCTGTCACAGAACACTAAGTAAACTTTCCTTTTTTTCCTTGCAAATCCTAACCAAACTCTGTCTCTCATAACCATCTGCTAGGAGGAAAGGAAGTCCAGTGTGTTAACCACTGGTCTAAATGTTCAGCTCTGCCTGGTGCTTACTGAAGGCTTAGAGCTCTTATAGCCTGACACAGGGGAGTCGTTGGACCTTGGATTTTACAGATTAATTCTAAAACAAAGAGGATTCTATAAGTAGTGGCTACAGCTGCAATTATGACAGGGAGGAAAAGAAGCAGATTTCCCCAGCAGAACACTCTTATCACCCTGAGACATAGGGTGCTAATGGGGGTTCATCCTCCCCTTTCCCTAGTGCTTTGGTCCTGGTACAATTTGAGAGCACCATAAAGGCACCCTGTGACATTCTCTGAGCCCACCCACCCAGCCTTCCATAGACTGTGGCATGGTTTGTCCTTGGAAAATACACAAACACTGACATTCACTATTAATGTCACTGCCCCGTTCTCTATTGAATGAGTCAGATAAATCAGAATGACTTTAAGTTATCAAAAACAGCTGCTCTTTATCTACTGCTAACAGCAGATGTCACTATCACCTAAGGAATTGAAAAGACTCAGCCAGCCAAAGGTGGTACAAAAATGATCTTAAATGTATTACTTACAAAATGTGAAGCTGAAACTCAGTTATTACTTTTCTGCTGTAACTGAGCTACATTAAATTATTATGTATTTATAGACATTCTTTATAAAAACTACATATTTCTTTTTCTGGTAGAATATCACAAAATTGGAACAAACTGAAAACCGTAAGATACGAAGGTTTCTATCAGTTAATCCCATCATGTTGATTCACCTTGGAATTCAGTTAACACCTTATTTCTGACGGGTTCATTATAAACTAAAAGCAAATACTGCTTTTGAAATGCAATGAACATTCATATTGACAGGGAAGCTGGAGCGAGTTTTCATATTTTACATTCATACTGACATCTGGTGGCAAAAAGCTCAGGTCAAAATGGCCTTGCAGTCGGACAAATTGTTGTAAAATAGCATATTATTATACTATACTATATATTGGAGAAGTTTAAATGCAATTCATACAGATTTTAAGCCATGCATTGGTATAAACTTCATCCACTTTGGGCAGAGGGGCTACAGAAGGAATTCTTTGCCAATATAAAGTGACTACTAACAAACAGTGAAAACCAACTCACCGCATCTGGTTAACAGCTTGCATCAAAGTTCTCTTCAGGAGTTCCTGGATATTTCTGATCAGTTCAGCTTCCTAGATAAAAACAGTTGAGATTTCTGTGACATCCAGTGTAGAGCTATAGATCTTACCAAGCTGATTGATTTCAATGGTTGTGGATAAACAGTTAAATCCTGCACTCGTTACCCCAACATTGCAGGACGAGATCTTCTTAGGAGTTAGAAAAATACCAAGGTAACTCAGGTATAAGTCTAAAAGTTCAGTAAAACTTGAAATACTTCTAAAGCCTGGGGTTCATTATTTTCATGCTGCATGGATTTTGGCCTACCTCCTTTGAACTCTGTGCATTAACTGAAAACAGAAGCTGCTGCTCTGTGATTTAAACAGCAATTGTCTTCCTCACCAGGGACAGGAAAGCCATCCTAAGATAAACCTGATGACATTTACAGCTTTCATTTTTTTATTAAACCAATTTACTCCAGAACTCATTTTGCCTCAGATGATGGACAGTTTTACAGACTACGGAATAATCTTGTATATGCAATTTTGTATGACGGATTAATTTTCTTTCAATTGCTAAGTGTGCACTGGTCAAAGTCAGAAGGCTCTGCCTGACCTTGATAATGCAACCGGTGTCTGAAGTATTAGCATGAATGTTCATTTCTACATGAACACGAGCAAAATCAAAGGGCCACACTTTCTAATAATTTCTCATCAAACAAAAGGTATCTGCTCCTTATCTTGGACTGCAGTACAGTTGCTTTAAAGATGAACTATCAATGCCTCATGTCAAGTGACTTTATTGACCTGGAGATTATAAATTATTCAATACAAACCACTCCAGTATGCATTTTATTATTATTATTATTATGTAAGGGGATTTAGTATTTGAGGCTCAGATATTAAAAACAGCTATTGTATATGAAAAGCTCTTAATTAATTTGCCTGTTGTTCAGCAGACAGACATACAATGACAACAAAGGGAGTATATATTTCCTAATACATGTTAATCCCAGAACTCTGCTGGCACTCATTGGTCCTTGGAATGTTTTTGGCAGATAAATGGATGAATATGTCATTGCAATGTCATTTTTCTCCATCATAACAAACCAACAGGGAGCATAAGAAAGATCAATTTACTCTAAATGAAAAGGGTCATTTCATGAAAATGATTTTTTTTAAGACTCTAAAAGAGTGCAGTTAAGATAAACACACAGCTGAAGGTATCATTTTACAGCCTGTAAATACGAACACTAAGACTCACTTTCTGCAGAGAGGAAGTATTACAAATATTACAGTTTCCAAAATAAAAATTCAAAAGGATTTTAAAAGGTCAGAAAGGCCAACAACTTGCAATTATATTTATAGTAATTGATATCATTTTGTGCTGGGTAGTCAGTCATGCAAATAAAGAGGCAATCCTTTTCCTGTGAGTAATGTGCAATTGAACTGCACAATTTTAAATGAGAAAATCTTTCCTTTGTCAATTAAGGGCTCTTACATGGAAAAAGTGAAACAGTGCAAAAAACAAAAGCAAGACTGCTCTTGCTGAGTGCCCTAAAAGGAAAACGATACAGGTGGATTCCACACGGAGATGTCATCAAATGGGACTGGAGGACCTGGCAGAGCGGGACAGGCAGCTGGCACAGCCGTGGCCACCGTGGCTCCTCACAAGGGACAGGCCAGACATTGGCACTGCATAAATACCTGGCATTTCACAGGGCCTGCAGAGGAGCAGGCAGGAGTCTCATCCTCCTTGCGGGGACCTTACAACACGCTGTGTTTGCTCTGTCACATTTCCTCTGCAGAGCAAATTCCATCCACAGCCACGGCACAGAACACGGCAGGCTGGAGCAGGGCTCTCCTGCATCCCCTCTCCTTGGTGATCCGAGCACTAACAACGTGGGGGACTCCGCAGGGAAATCCGTGGGGGAGGCCTCTGCTTCCACAAGCTGCACAATATATGACCCTTCTTTACTCTGTGCACAGAATTCTGCTAGCAAAGCATTTGAAGATCCAGTACACATCAAGAGAGGAAAAGAATATCGAAGAGTTCCAGTAACCAGCAGTACCTCTGTGGTTCAGAAGAAAACATTAGCATAGATTTGCATTTTTTCAGTTC
>NW_010586171.1:13657-87018 GCF_000705375.1 Tinamus guttatus | reverse complement strand
ATTATTATTATTACTGCTATTATTATTCACAGCACAGTGCAAATGTTCATTATGAAAGGAGCCCTTTCAGATCAGCCAGCCACGCGGGAGGTTGAGAGAATGAACAGCCTCACCGTGAGAGCAGCTAATGATGCAGCTGAAGTGCTGCAATGAGGCACCAGACACGTGGAAAGCCTTCATAGGTGCCCAAGGAGGGGAAGCTGAGGCTGATGAAGAGTTGCCTTGCACAGGATTGAATGGTGAGGATCCAGACTTCAGACCCATGAGATCTCACTGTCAGTCGTAGCTGAGCCCAGCAGGTACCTGTGCCTGTTCTTCCAGGGTCTCCACCGGCATGTGGCGACAAGGGGTCCTCACACAACTTTCATACACTTTCCCACAGCATGTGGTAATTCCCCACCTAGGCATGCTGCAAATAAACACAGGAAAACAAGAAAGCACAACAGGCAAAAAAAAAAACACAGCTAGATTTTAGTCTGCTCAATGGAAAAGCCAAGGTCTCTGTTGGGTTTTTGCTCTGCCTCCAGAGCTTTGCATATCATTATACAAAATATCATTTGCACATCATTAAAATTTGAGCTTCTCCTTAGCTAACGCTTATAAGAAAGATTAATGGGATTCATAGAACTTTTGCAGTATTAGTACAGAATTGGTGGAGTCCAGCTGTGTCAGCGGGTTTTGCCTGAAGAGTACCACTAAGCAGCAGAGACATGAAATCACTGTAGCTGAAAAGAACTGCATGAGTTCTGAATTTTTCTGCAATTGAGAACAAATAGGCAACCATCACCACCACCAGTAAGACATTGGCAATAAGTCTGATTATTCAAAAAAAAATGCAAGATGAATGAGCTTGTCAAATGATGTCAGTCACCGGAACCACATCAACTATCAAGAGCTTGTCAAATGATGTCAGTCACCGGCACCACATCAGCTGAGCTACAATTATAGAAGTTTCAAATTAACTGGGCTCTACTACATAAAGTATTTCAAGAGGCAAATTCAGTACACACTGATCATGAGAGACATGTCCTTATTCATGTGTTACAATTTCCTAAATATAAAAACTAAGTTGCTGTAAAACATCTAAAGCTCTTTTAAAAAATGTATCACTATGCATTCTTCCATGCTTAACTACACAAACATGCCATTTCTATCTACAACAAAAAGCAACCTATTAATTTTTTTCAACATGAAAGGTGAAAGAAGAATTATCTGCCTATCTACATGCAGAATTCAGTCTTCAGGTAATTATTTGTTTTATCAGAAGTGTGACTGCTTTTATGAAACATATCTATGCCATCCGTTTCTGAAACATACTTCTAAATAGCTGATTTTTGGCTTTTTTTAAGTACAGAAGTGCCAACTACAGAGCGATGCTGGGACTAGATTATTCAAAAGTCGCCTAAGTACAGAAAAGAAGTTCACAGCTTTCTGAAATTATACCACATTCCTCATGCTGAGATATAGGAGAGCACTCTCATTTTGGATATTTATACTAGTAAGAATGAATTTTACACATTGCAAAAGCTTAATCTTGTATGGGAAGACCACTATAATAGCATAGATTACCTTATGCTTTTTTAATAACAAAGAGAGATTAATGAATGAACTTGCTGTACAAAACCAGTCATATACCTGGAATAATCAGCAAAGGCTACAGAAATAATTCCTGATTTTATAACTCACAGAATTACAGAATTAATCACTCAAAAATAACATTGACTTATGGAATGCAGCTAACTATTTGGAGCTTATATAGCAAATATATTTTTCCCTTTTTTTTTTTCTTACAAAAATAGGTGATTAAGATTTTCTATAAGATTGCCTAAATTTAGCCTCTGAAAAATCATTTACTCCATGGCACTCAAGCCAGTACTTCAGATATTTGTTTCTTCTGGGTAGTGGAATTAAGGGCAGAAAGTATCACTGAGTACTGAAGAAATACAGAAGGAAAACAACAAATAACACATTCACTGGTGAAATTGTGCAAACAGAGTGCGCAATACTGGATCATGATCAGCTCCTGTTAGTCTGGCCTAACCATACCGCAATTTGATGCTGTGACTTCAGCATTGATGTAAGTGCTATAGGCTTACATATCTAGTTGTTTAATTACTGTGTTCTGCATAAATAACATAGCATGCCAAATGTAAGAGGAAAAAGCATTAAAATGCTGTCCTCTATTACAATAATCTGTAGAAATAAAGAGCAGATCTGTAGCTGTACAGTGCAATATAATGCCATGTGGTCAAGGTATTAGTGTACGAGTGGCATAACAATGCAGATAATGACACATCATAGGTTATTAGCTGTTCACTGACTCAGAAAAAGGGAAAGAAAGGCTATTAATTAAAACCACTGAAGGTTCAAAAGGAGGAAAGCTGAAAAATAAATAAATAAGTCAATTGATAGATAATGTCCAGAGGTGCATTGATGTGATTCTTCTGTGCTGCTAAAGAGAAGATTCAGTCTATGGGCAGAAGAGTCCATTAAGTGACATGACCTGATTAGGCCTATTAATGTGGCTAGCTGCCTTATTATGACAAATGAAAGACAGAGAAGCCAGCAGTGAACAGTATTAGCAACCAGACTCCATCTGCGCAGGGGCGCTACCTTATTTCTTTTTACACTGCATGACTAAACCAAAT
Organism: Tinamus guttatus; assembly: GCF_000705375.1. The sequence continues at coordinate 84,370 of NW_010586171.1, read as the reverse complement.
GTTCAAGGGAGACAGTCCAGCAAGGGATGGGATTAGGCATAAGGGATGAGATGAAAAGACGGGGAAGGGAGGGAATTTCCCCTCTTTTGCCAAGGGAATTATAAACAAACACAAACTTTATTCATAAAGGATTTACTTCTTTTCCCTGTCTCAGGTAATTTAACACTTACTTACCTGGTGGTAAGAAGTAATATTTTTCAGAATGACAGATCTTATCTTGTAGTGTGAAGGGTGTGTCAGAATGGTTACTGCATTTATTATGCAGTAAACCCAATATTTGAAAAAGATTTTTTGTTTTGAATAAAGTTATAGAAATAAGTGAAGGAAAATGTATTTCCCCGTGCTAGAAGAAGGAAACAGAATAACAATATAGAAAAGATATAGCACTTTACTGAATGAATGATGCACTAAGTAAAAGCAAATATTTAAAACATATTGCAAATACTACATTAATTTTCATAACAACCTGGTAAGACTTTTTCCCATACTTAAAAAATAGCCAGCAAATCACAAACTCCATTGCTGTTAGCTCATTCATCAAAAATAACAGAGAAAAGTCAGAGGTAGTAGATACTGACTCTACTCCTATCCCATGGCAACTAGCTTAAACATTTACAAGTTTCTAACAAAGACCTTCTGCTCTTTGCAAATAAATTAGCATGGATTCGATTCATACTTAGCATAGGAACTGTTCAGTGAACATCACATATATTTAATTAAAGACAAATGCAGCTGAAAATGCTGAAGGCATGCCTGCAGATTAGAAAGACTGTCCCTCATGGATCAGACATGGTAGAAATGAAATGGTTAAATTGCAGATGTTATTTGTCACCCAGAATTTCAAGCATAGCTGCTCACAAGGCCAGCACCTAAATCTATATCTGTTCAGATACAGCATTGTAAGCATTTCAAAGAGAATAATGCCATGTGAAAAAAGCCACATAGTAACTGACTCAATTTAAGGGGAGATGATAAGACACTATCATTCACACGGATTTTAATGGGGCCGTAGGCATAGCAAGGTACTTACCAGGATCAGGATTCCAGACATATACTTTTGTTTCATAGTTTCTTACTCAAAAATCTACTCTCCTTATGTAGAACATGTATAGATACGCCTCACATTTGAATAACCATAAGGCTATATATTCAGAATCAGGGGTTCCTTCCAGCTCCTCCAAATGGAAAAGCAGATGCTGTCTACTCATATTATTGACATGCATGAAACCAGTCAGATTCTTGCAGACTCCCACAGTCAGATATGGAGTCCCTGGAGCTGCAAAGGTTTATTTTCCTGTACAGATGAGGTGTAGTGGATACATTTCTGATCTTAGCAGACTGCATGGCACAGCAGTGTATGGAGGCATGCATTCGGTTGCAGATGAGTTTGTGTAGCTCCAGTATGGTTCTTCTGAGAAGACCTAATTATTCTGCTTCTGGTTCTAGCATGACTTGGCTATTCTCATGGATCTTACCACATATTTCTGTCCCTGAGCCAGTCTAGCGCTTTACCCATGTCATTCTTGTAGGGGAAGTGTCTGAAGGGAACTTCACCTGGGCAAAACAACAGGAAGAGGAGGAAATATAGACAAAATACAAATAAAATCATGTATCATAATCATATATGATATATCATTTATATCATCATAAAATCATAGAGCATATTCTGCCTCTAGTCTTGACTATCACAGCTTTATAAACAGCCATCTGCAGACCTTCTCCCCGCCCCATACTTTATTCATTGACCATTTTTTTCATTGTAGATACCATATAGCTGACCTGCATTGTCTTCAGGAAGGGATGACTTCCTGAAATCAATAAACCTTCTAGTGCTAGTATATAAGTTTATAAAATATGTAAGTACAAGAACATAAATGAGAAATCTGGAATCATACAAAGGAAGGAGAAATATTGAAACCTTTTAAAAAGAAACCAGCATTAGCTCTGATGATTGTTTTTAGTATTTAGTTATTCAAGGAGTTGGGTAATTGCCAACATCGCATAACCAAAAATACCCTCGTGACCACCTAATAAACTCTAAATCTCAAAATCAATGCAAGCAAAGGTCCACTGTCTAATCAAGCCGGCTAAAGGATTTTAAAGCTTCCAGATAATTTCAAAGGTACAAGAGGCCAGCAAGTGCACAGAAACACAGATTTTCATCTCTGCTGGTATAATGAGCTAAAACACTTCCATCTTTAGTAAACCCATTAGTGCAAAATAAGGAAATTAAGTGCTGTTTCAGCCTAGAAACATGATTTAGGCAGCCGCAACTTTTAGCAAGTATATGTCTAGCTGATATAAAATCAGTTCACAGAACCAAAAATTAATATAGTAGAACAGCTAATTTTCTTTTCAGACTGGGCTGTACGAATCCGTAAAATTAATTATTTTATCAGCAGAAATTGACTGCTTTTTTACTCTTTAAACTAGTGGATTTATGGTTTATGGCTATATTTTCCAGGATCTATGATATGTGACTTTTGTTAAAAGAATTGTTTAAGGATTCAAGGGAGTTTTAAACTTCTGAAGCATGTTAATTCAATTTTTATACAGGTCTAGATGGGTAATTAGGATATTTCTTTCTTGTCTACTTTTGTCTTTAGACACATTTTATATACATAAAGTTGGACAAAATAGACAAAAGCCAAAAAAAAACCAAAAAACACACAAAAATAATTACACTTCCAGAGCACCAGTTTAAAAGCAAATTATTGTCACAGTAAGGTGTAGAGTGGGCGTACTGTCAACACACTGAGATTAGGAACGCTAAGCAGAAAAGAACTTCAGATTTTCTAGCTGGATGCACTTAGCCATCCTAATGTCATGCTGTTGATCAGAGCTAGATACCTATTCGTCCAGAGGCTGCTCTGGCAGGCACTCAACAGGTGAGAAGGAGTTGAAAATGGGGACCCTCTTTGACCTGCCAAACTGATGAGATCTGACCTCCTACAATGGCCAGTGTTTTTCAAGGAATCCACTTTGGACCATCCATAATTGAATGATTTCATTCCTTTGATGGCTGTGAGAATAGGCATGAGCTGCTGTTATCCAACAGTTCATCCCCATGACATCCCAATCTTCGGTCTCAGTGTCCATTTCTCCACCCCGGACAATGACCTGTCAGTGTAAGGATGGAGCAGGCGAAGATGCTGCTGCCTAACTTTAGAGTTTTGGGGAGGAAAATTGCCAGTATGACAAATGGATACAGCTGAGCGATGTTACACTGCTGTGCATCTCACATGTGATTTTCTCAAAGTGGTCTTCTCAAGGGTAGTGGAGCAACACTATGAGTGTTAGTCTAAAGGACAGGATAAATAATAGTCTATGTGTTTGTTTGTTTTTCTCCAGTATACCAGAATTGAACTGTCTGAAATCCTTACAAAACTAAATAAAAACTGGTGCATTTTTTTTTAATGGAAGCTAGAGAATTTAGCTTGAAATCTGAATTTCATCACTTGTGGAACCATTTTACTATGCATCGTTGAGCCTTGACAGTGTTAACATATAAAGCCTTTTCCCTTCAGTGCAATACCTGAGTTTTATTCAAAGATGATATTTTTTATTTATGAATCTGGTTCAGGGGGAAAAAATGGACTTTTAATTCAGGCTTCCAATGTGCTGCATGACTACTTAGCTAACACAACGCATGGGAATTGTAATCTCCATCAACTGAAGCAAAAATGACTGAAACTATCTGAAAAGTGTTACAAGAGCTTTTCTGAAAGGCTTGTTCACTGCTGTGGAAAATGAGAGGTACAGGAGGCAAAGTTTAAAATACAGTTGAAAAAGAATTTCTAGTTAGCTGGAAAAACTCCTATTCGATGTCTTGTCCTTTGCACAAAACTACCTGCAGTTTTATAGGACTTTCTACACAAATAGATTTAAAGGAACTAGAAGATTATATCATTTACCATGTCTGTATTAAACATATAGTGTCTTACAACAAACAACAGTATGAATTGTGATGTCCAGCACTCAGTTACTTATTCAGAAGCCAATCAGGAAGTAAATCAGGCACATTATGTATTATTCAGCATTATTTTTGCAAAGCTGCTTTTTCTTTTCCTTTGCAGTCAATATTTTATCTTGTTCAGCGTTTCATCTATTAAATACCCATTTTATCAGAACCTATTGGTCTGCTGAAATTCCAGAGTAATACTTTTCTCTCTCTGACCCACACCCAATCAGTGTGGCATGGACAGACTGAATAAGTTGTACATTAGTTTCCTGACTGGCAAAATACTGTGTTGTGGAAGAGATTCAAAGCTTTTTTCAAGTTTGCCATCCTGAGCTTGATAACCACCTAAGCTTTGCTAACAAGCAGGAAACCAACAGAGTCTCTGAGCAAGATCTATTAAGTTGCATCAGCTGCCCTCAAGCTCTATGCAAAGCAAAAAAAAAGTCTAAGCAAACATGACATCATCAGAGCTCACTGGCTGAGGCACTGCAGGAGGATTCCAGGTAGCTTACCTGGAGCTAAGGATGGAGCGGCCAGGAGCTGGGCAGGATCCGGCAGGGTTGGAGGACACCGGGGATTCTCCACTAATGTCCGTCTGTGGTGAATGGAGGAGCGCTGCTGGCAAGGAAGCTGCTGGCGCAAGAAATGCACAGGAACGCATGTAATATAAATCATTATCTATTTGTTTCTAATTTGTAAACCTGAGAATTAAACATAAGATTTTTTTTAAAGCATTCAAACCCTTAGTGATCTCTTTTTCACTGACTGAAGAATGGGAAAAAATTGAGAGGTTTTTGGAAATGTTTTTCTGTTCTAGGAGACTCCGCTCAGAAAATGCAGTAAGATGAAATACAATTTTCTTCCAAATAAAAGTCAAATAATAAAACTAACCAGTGGAATCACATGGGGAGGGAGGAGCCTGGGCTTTTCCCCTCAGTCTTTTGGCCAACAAATAAAACAATGATGTCTCCTACTCAACAGATATCTAAGAGTCAGACAACCTAAGCAAATGCTCCCGTTCCTAGGAGGAATCGTGAGGCGAAGGCAGACACAAGCAGAGCCTGTGATTCCCTCATGCCTGGGCTCCTGCCACGCAACATGATGAGCAGTTAATGGCCGTGACTCCTGAGTGTTGCACTGGGGACTTCACTGCACTCATCACACAAAAACCAAAAAAAAAAACCCTTTCTTGTCGTTGCATGTCTGGCAACAGTGTGAATCCACCGTGGTTGGACAGGTGACTACAGAAAAGATTTATTTAAAAAGCCCTCTGGGAAGCAGCTGTATTCCAGACAATATGTGTATGTGTATATGTATATATACATATAAGAAAAGACATCACTCATCACCCCCAGCCACACAAAATTTAGACTTGGGGGTCAGCAATATCCTGGTGTTGGTCAGCCCCATGCTATGGCTTTACAGGGCAGAGAGATAAAACTCATTGTTACTTCCTCTCATATTGCAACCTTGATTTATAGGCGGTTATCTGCAATTTGGCTCATAAGGACTGGTTGGAATGGGAAATGTATGAAGGACGGAGAGTCACATATCTCATATATCAGTCGTATTTTGCCTGTATAAAATATTCCAGAGTCCTCCGTAAGGCTCATAGGCAATGCAGACGCATCCGTCACAGGTGAAACAGACATCAGGACTGTACCTGCCCCAGGCTTTTTGAAAATAAATAAATAAATACTTCTAGCAGATACCACCCTCTGTCAGTTCTCTCCCGGCATGCCCCCAGTGCCCTGGGATAGGGTGTCGATTCCTGCATGAAGTCAAGGAGCATCAGGGTGGCATCTTAGTCACAAGCAGCAAGTGGCGCCCGTGTCCAACAGTGGCAGGGGGAGCACAGGTGAGCCAGCCTCGAATTAAACCATCCCTTCAGCCTTACAGATCTTGCAGCGGTGGTTAGGAAAAAAAAAACAAAAAAGAGACAGACAGACACATAAATATAAATACTTCTGGCAGAAATCAAGCTCCAGTGCCAGCCTAACTGATTGAAAATGAATATCCCAGTCTGTAAGTTGAATTTCCTGAGGTCTTGCCCATTCTACTAATCTCTCAATAATTTTTCTGCCTTAATAATTTCTCTATAACAGACAATGTATCATCAAGCAGAGAGCTACTTCTTCTTTTCAGTGCAGTGCAACAAAAATCCTTGGTTCTATCAAACAAACACAATGGTAAAAATGATGCACTGAAGCATTTCAGTACAGAATAAAAACTATCTGGTTTCAACAAAAGTCTATGGCATTGTTGTTGTGCTGTGACCTTCCGTTTCTCACTTTTAAGTACTGTTTCTCAATAGTTTCACCTCTTTGTTCTAAGCTGTTAATTTTATCATATATTTAAAACAGGACAATATATCAGAAGGTGGAGGTGGCTCTGTAAGCAGTAGCCTAGAAGCAGTCTTTCTACTGATTTTACTATGAATAAAATCGGGTTTCTAAGCAGAATTTTTTAATAGAAGCTTTTAGTTTCATGCCATTCCTACAATATTTTAAATAAAACCATCAGAGTTATTCTTTTAAATGAGTCTTTCTCTTGCTTTTTGTGCAGAAGCAGATTAAATGCTCATACCTACCTGGATTGTGTGACTATACTGGCTAGTACATAGGCGTGAGTTCAAGATAATCAGTTTGTTAACCAAAGGTTATAGCTGTTATGCAATGACATTTGCAGAACTAATAAAACACCAGAAGTTGATGAATTTTAAATGTGAAAAACAAATACTCCTCTTATCAAGTTAAGAAAGAATGCATACATACAAAAAGACCTTCTTTGATCATTTATAATCCAAGTATGTTGTATTAAATTACATGTATGATTTTTTTTTCTCAGTAAGCACCATTTTCTTTAACAAAAGAATATGACAATATGAAACAGTACCAGGTAATATGTTTAAAAAGTGGTCCCTTTAAAAAGTTTGGATATTGGAAAGAATACAAAAGTAACACTAAGGAAACTCCTCACTAATTCAACAGGTAAGAAGTAAACGTATTCTGACAATGTATGCCTTTCCTTATGCACAATATGAATAATGTATTTGCTTATTACTTGGGTAATGTAAAATTTATGTGCTCATATGCTTAAAATATTAATTTCCATGCTTTCGAATTGTCATATTTGCAAAAGACGTGATAGTTCAATGTACTGTTCTCTGTTACCACTTCCAACAATAACAGGAATTAAACTGTCGGTTGGGCTTTGCTTTACAGTACTTTAAGTTTTAACATAAATAGTTAGCATCGTTAATGTCAAAGTTTTCTTTGAGCTACCCAGATAATAAATAAAACACATAACTAAGCTTCTTACACAGTGTTTTGTCAGCTACAATCTCAAGCATAATGCAACTGAACCCCATGAATGTCAGAGATGACATGATTAATAGCTGAGAAATATAATGGTTCACATTTTATTTCTTTTTAGAACTGATTCTCTGAATCTTTTATGTGGTTGCTCTGTAATTCTCCCCTCTCAGTAATCTAGTTAAGTAATGATTCACATGAGAGCTTTTCAAATGTCTTCGGACAGTAGAGACTGAGCAGAGGCCAGCAATTCATTGACATCCATTCCATAATTCATTGGAAGTTAAATGGACTCGTGGATTCATTTCCCTGACTGGCATTACCTACAGATGAACCATGTCAGCTGAGGCAAGTTCATGACCGACATCTGTAAATGTCAGACTTGAAGGACACAGGCAGGGAAGGAGATAAATGTTATGGGGCTGGAAATGACCTGGAGGTTCCTACATGTTCCAAGCCATTAGGCATGAAACACTGGATCCGCTTCCAGCCCTATCCACATTAGATCACATTTTTGGTATCTCTTTGCCATAAGCCACGTTTTTCCACTATCATTTAGATCGCAAAACTTCTTTGCATTGCAGCATGTATTGAATGTATTTCCCTTAAAAATCATATGAAGTATCTAATTGAGAACTTCAAATAGTACTGCTACTAGAGTAAATACTTCAACAGTTTTTATAAAGAGCCTGAGCAGGAGGGTGCAGTCCAGCGAGTCTGATGTCCATACCCAACAAATTGGTAGGAATTATCACCAAAAAATCCTGAAAACAAGTAGATACATGGTTTCATAGAATATACAATGTAAAAAGTAAATTTAGCCTGTATAGAAGGCTATCCTGCAAGACTGAGAAAAACTGAGAAAACTTTATTCAGAAAGTCAGAAAGTGGTTTTATGCTCAGGGCCTCTGAGAATTGCACATACATTTGGAGACCAAACCTGGAAACTTAAGCCCACATTCCTGAAAGAATACTCATTTCCAGCATCAACTGGAAGATTCTGGCCATCCACCTTCTGTAAAATGGTTCTTTTAAGTATCTGAAATTCCTACAAAGTTTCTAGCCACTGAAACTCATAGCCTGCATTGAAGACTTAGGCCAATAATAGGTTTACATAGGCCTGTATTAACATTAAAATTTTTTAAAATTACAGAATGACTAACACAGTCAGTGATCCGGAGCCCCTATTTTGCTGCCAAGTGTTTTTCTATTTACATGAAGCCTAAAAAACATATTTTCCTTAAATTAAATCAAAAAATTAAATTTAAAAATGAAACTTTGTGTTATCTTAATGAATATCATTAAGCACATGTTCTGTAAAATAACTTTATTTGATAATAAAATCATTTGTTATTTTATTGTATTGTTAAATTACAGTATATATAAAAATAACTACAATTGTATTTTAGTTACTTTCAACCTCTACTAAGAGAGAGTTCGTGCTATTAATCTACAAGTTGAAAGTCATTGATTTTGTGATGAATTAGCTTCCATCAGAAAAGCCTTCAAAACCAACACCGTTCATTACTTTGATTTGTTTTAAATGTAATTATTATTATGTAAATATGACAGCTTTGGATTTTGAAATGTTCACCTATATTAAAAAGCTACAAAAGTATAAAGAGATTGAAAAGCAAAAAGAAATATTTGAAATCACAACAATAAACCTTTTTCTTTGTTGCTTTATCTGAAGATGACTTTTTCCCCCAAGATGGACATTTGTATGATGGGGGAAAAAAAAAATCTTTCTTCTAAGTAACACTCTGGAAACATGCATTTCATCTGACCTACCAAGGTTTCCTGTCCCTGCTGGATTTCTTAGTTTTTATGGTTTCAGGACACTTTTTTCTTACTTTAAGAACAGAGCAGACACTTCTTTGTGAATTTTGCTAACAGCTTTCATCCTAGGTGCTGAAAGCACTCAATATACATGGCCTTTCAATACTGGAAACTAGAGGGAAGCTCCTAAATCACCTACTTTTAAAATTAGTGGTAATTAGTAGAACTCATCTTCAAGTTTAGCACTTTTCTGCTTAGTGCCTTCTTTAGAGTGTGCACTGAAACGTGGAGAGATTATTTTAGGCAAATCGAGCTGAGCATGTTGGTCTAATTAGTTATACACTTGAAGCTACTTGCTAATTGGCATATATTTGGATATTTGCTCAAAGACAGACTGAATCTATGGCATGGATGGGAAAGGATTACTTGTTTATGGCTGAATCAACTTTGTGTTCATTGCGTACAATTTCGCTTTATGATATTGAGCTCAAGGAAAAAGATTTCTTCTACAATAACTTTTTTGATTAGCAGAATATTTGGCCCTGTATTATCTCACTGGTGATACAAAGCACTCTCTTATCAGTAAGTCAACTTCAGTTTCGTTTTTGTTATTACTGATTCCGTTATGGACAGTCGTCTTCCCTATTTGAATTTGGAACTTGCCCTTTATCATGTTTCAGAAACTGCATCAGGGACTTTTGCTCACCTACACATTTTCCATTACAAATATCTAGTAAGATTAAATCAACCAGAGGCATCACGTTACTTGCTCCAGCCATTTGTCCCATTTTCGTCTGAAATGTTTTAACCTTATCTTACTCTTGGTTAGGCTGTATCTAGGACTTTGAAACATGTTCCCCATAATCCTTATTTTCATTCATGCTGTGTCTGTCACAGCAGCAGGGTGATGACACCTCATGTCGACACTAAGCTTTCTGGGACAGCAAATCTCAGCTGTTTATTGAGCACCAACAAACCGGGATCCCGAGATTCCAGAGATTTTTTATAGGGCATATTGCCTGATAAATAATTTTAACCTGTTCCCTCATTGACAAAACCACTCCCATTTGATACTCTCTAGAGTACCTAAAAGTCATGTTTCTTACATGGCTAATATTCTTGCCATTTTTTTTCTGGGATTTTTAAATGTGAAATATCTTGGCTCAGATTCTGCTTCAGAAAAAATGGAAGCAACATTCCTAAACTATAATTGCATGGTGATGGTAGGTGATATTTTTGGAAGTATTTTACAGAATATGAAACAGACAATAAAATGGAGCTACATTCAATAGCCAAGCACAGCAAGTTTACTTTGATCAATTCTATAGAAAGATTTATTCAGATTGTGATGGCTAGCACAGTGTGATGATGACTCATTCCAACCTGGAAATATCATCAGGGATGTAAAGATGGAAGCTGGAAAAGGTTTGCAGTGCTGAATACAGACAGGCACAGCAGCAATCAGATTTATCTGTTTACAGGGGTACTTATCAGATTCTCAAGGTCAAACAAAAACTCAAAAATATAATTAGGAGCACATATGAATATTGTGATTAAAATGAGTGGCGCTCTCTTCAACACTGCCATTTTGCAGGTTTCCTGTGCTACCACTGAAGTGAAATTACAATTTCACATTAAAAATCAGTCATTTGATGTTAATCATGTTTGCAGTGCTCATTTCCATTTCAGATGTGAGCTAGGGACCTTGAATTGAAATGCTCAATATTTCCTATTAATTTTTTTAGCCAAATAATTTACCATCATACTTTTATTAAAGAGTTTATGAAGAGTGTGATCCTCTTCAGCAAACATCTCTCTCTCCTAGGAGCTCACAGGGGCAGACTGCACCATCAGCAGCAAAACATACAAGATGCAAAGAGACAGATTGACCAGCATAACCTCTCACATTCAGGACGAAACCTTTCCAGTAGTGCTAAAGTTTGGCATAAAACACCTTGCAAACAAGGAAACGCTTTTCACTTTCAGGGGGCAAAAGTTTTCCTTTCCATAGCAAGGCATCATTACAGCCTCTTTGCTGCTTTCGGAAGCATGAAAAACTCGGCAAGACAGCAAGCATTTCACCCACACCTTAAATTGGGATGTTTCCATCTGACCCCAGATTTCTCTAAAATATGATTTGGCAGGACACTGCCTGAATACAACTGCAAATTGTTGTTGAGTGTCACCTACATGGTAACTGAAAACTTGCACTGATGTATGGCCCACATTAAAATTATCATTTTGTTAACATGACTGTTGAGGAATGCAATGCAATGTAGAAAATGCAGGTTCAAGGTAGCCAAATCAGCTTCCTCATTCATAGCTTATGAAAATAAAACAAATATAGAACAAGATGCACAACCTGTGCATTTGTGTTTCATATGTGGTATGTATTCTTTTAACTTTTTCTCACAAGATAAACAAAGTATGAGCAATGCAATCATATGAAACTCATCTAGTTTGAAATTTGATGAATAAAGAAGGACTCGTAAAAGAGTCAGCAGAGGGCTTGGTACATACATCATCTAATAGAAGCTTTTTCCACTGCCTTGCAAGTTCAGACCATATTTTGTGGTGACACAAATCAAGTGAAAAGAATCAGATTTCCATGAGTAGACACATTTTCACCCGCAGCCTATATCTAGTGTATATAGCTACCTCAGGGAACGGAGGGGGAGCACGGGGCCGGCCTTTTTCCAGTGGTGGCCACCAACAGGACTGGAGTTAGCGGCCACAGACTGGGGCACCAGGGGTTCCATGGGAACTTGAGGAGGGATTTTTTGGCGATGAGGGTGGCAGAGCGCTGGAATGGGCTGCCCAGGGAGGTTGTGGAGTCTCCTCTGGAGATCTTCGGGTCCGCTTGGATGCAGTCCTGTGCTGTGTGCTCTAGGTGGCCCTGCGTGTGGTGTTGGGCTGGATGACCTCTGGAGGTCCCTTCCAACCTTGGGGATTCTATGGTCTATATGTAGATATTCTCATATTTCCTGCAATGTGCCTATTTACCTGCAGTCTTTATTAGAGGGACTAAAATTCTGCTACACAGTTGAGTAAAATATAGCTGTTTTTCATTACCAAATACAATCCAAAACTTCAGGGGAATGAACCAAGCATTTTCAGAATCCATATGCATAACCAGCAAGCCAAAAGCCTAAGCGTACAAATGGAAATCTGCACGTACCTGAGAGAGCTAGCAATGAGGCGTATTTACAAATTTCAGAAATTAGCATTAGGTGAATTGTCAGAGAAACATACAGACAAATGTATAGTTTAAAAATATGTTCTTTTTCCACTATAAATTTTATGAATTTCATATTCCATTCCCACTATATATTTTGCATATTTTATTATCTTTAATGGGAATGGTCATAAAATAGTGTAGTATTCAATCAGAGAACTTTGCAATAATAATCACAATCTATTACTGAAAATTGTCCTGCATTTAAATGTATTTTATGGGTCATCATAGAGCTTGTCTCTAATCATTTCACCAATAATGGCATCTGCCCTATGGCATTTGCTCTCTCCTCTACTACCCTTCTGCAGCACTTCATCCTTCTTACAACCTCCTTCCCTCCCTTATAGGCCTTCACTTTGTAATATCATGTTCATAAATCTTGCCTTTTAACCAGACTAGTAATGCCATTTTCCATGTGATTGTACAAAGCCTGGGACAGTAGAGTACTGGCAAATATAAATGATAAATAACAACATACTTTTGAAGCTATCATAGAAGCCAATTTGAATTTCATATTATCATCCATGGTAAAAAGGTAAAAGAATTCAGCTGTGATAAATTTCTATTAACAACATTAGTCCAGAGTAAAAAACAAAGATTAGTACACTTGGCAGCAGATAACTGATAAGTATTTCTATTTGTCAGAAAGATGAAATATTATTCCTAGAGTCCCTTGATATTTTTAGGATAGATTATCTTAATACACTGCTTCAAGCATCGAACACAAAAAAAGAGGGTTGGTAGGGACAGTAAAAAAACAAAGCAACATAAAACAAAAGGGAGGAAGCAAAATGGAAGCATAAATCCTGTTTGCAAAATCACTCCACACCACATACCATGAAACACTCATTTGGAAAATAAGGGCAAACATAAACTGAGTGCTAGAGTCTTTTAGCATGCTACAGAGAGAAATATGAGGTAATGGTTTCAGAACTGCTTAAAGAATCAGAGCTTGTATTCCATGTGCAAGATTTGAAGGACTACTAGGCTTACTTTGCCTTAGGTTTCTTTCTTCCTTTCTGAAAAGTGGGCCTTACACATCCAGATATTATAAGACTCCATTAGTTAACATTTAAAGCCATTTGACCATTTAGCCTCCCAGGTAAAAAATAACAACAAAAAAACCCAACCAAACAAAAATGGTCTCTGTATAAACCTGTTTCATAGAAGTCTCGTCTTGGGACAAGCAAAATAGAACTGAAGAGATTCCTCATTCATAGTCTCTTTAAGTGTCAGTTTTGAAAGGTTATAGAGACTTTCAGTAGAAGAAACGGCATGACAATTTCTGATTTAATTCTATATGGTAAGATTTTTTTTTTTAAAAAGTAATATTAGTTATTACTACCATCATACATAAGGAATTTGCTTTTCAGAGCTGATAATCCATTCCTTTCATGGAGAAGGGCTTTTGCTTTTTCTTGTCTTTATTAGTCTTTTTCTCTTTCGATAATTATAGCTGCTAGAGGTTTTAATCTCTGGGTCATTCTCCTTCAAGTTACCATTTCCCATCTGAAGATTTATCTAGCACAAACCATTGAAACTAGAAATTATGAGTCTCATCAGAAAGAGTAAATTCAAAAGAGCTGCAAATAGCCTAAATCCCGAGCTGCTTTATACTTCTCTTTGAGAAATCCAAATGGAGTCTTCATGTCATAATCAAGACATAAAGACATACTATTTTCACAAACCTTTGCATTTCAAACATTGTTTTTAATCAACAGGCCTGAAAGAAAAAAAAAACGACTGCTTAGTAAATTTTACTTTTCAGCCAAAAATAGTATTTGTTTTTTGCCCCACCTGAATCCTTTTCTGAAAACAGGCTGTTCATTGTGCCTTAGACTTCCAAAGGGCTGAAATATACCCCAGTCACTTTTTTCCTCAACCCATTCCAGACAGTTCGAGAAAGAATTACTTTTGAATATGGAGTATGGCCATTAATTCAAATAATGAACAACATACAAACAGCCTTTCTAATAAAGTCGAGCAATCTATTTTGTTTCAAAACCAGTGATTTGTCAGGTGAAGAGTAGGCTAGGCACCTAGTTGGCTTCAAGGGGTGCGTGCCCTACAATCCTCCGGGAGTCCTAATCCCAACGCGCCTTTTTATTTTGAAAGTTGCTTTGCGGGTTTATGTTTCTGCTGTTATCGACTGCCCAGACTATAATATGCTCTAGTGCACGTATTTCCAAAGCTAAAAATGCAAATTTAGAGGCAGCTAGTGTAGAAAGACTGTTTGCTGGCTCTTCAGGGCTCTCTGTTGGTTCATTAAAGGTTGAGATGTATGAGAGATTTGCAAAGTTACACTAAGGTGTTACAGAGAGTCATGAAGGCCACAGAAAAAGTCCAGAAAAACTCATAAACAAAGTTTTCTAGCTTTTGAATACTTTCCATACCTAAATATGAATAATACATTTATTTATATTCCACACTAGCTATGGAAAAAAAGGATTAGAATGGATTGCAGCAACATTTAACAATTATAGAAGATGATAAAATCTACATATAAAAGGATAAGAAAATTGCTTAGCTTTCTCAAGACATGGAAAATAATCAAACATCTTTATAAGCATTCTTTAGAAAGCTAAAACTCCCCAAATTAGGCTCAGAACAAGTCACTGGTTTCTCCCTTGAACCTGCATTCAGATTCAGGCTGTCAGGATTTGTCTTGCGGCTGAGTGATGTCTTGTCATGAGCAGCTTTTCTTGGGCTATGCAGAGGCACATGTGAGAACTGCAGAGAACAGCCATACCCAATCTGTGTCGGCCTGTAGGCAATAAAGCCGAGCAAGCAGCATATTATAACAAAATCATATTTTCTTTTCCTGAGAGCTTTAGCTCTATTTTTTGGATTCTGTTAGACTGAGAAAGAGCAGCAGGCAACATGCGGCTTGATAGCCACAGTACTGGGATTTTCTAAGATGTCGGTAAACCCTGTTCATTCACGTGAGGAAGGGGAGTGGGTCATGTCCAGTGAATAGCATACTGCCAGTGAATGCCCTGGCCTGGTTTTCCTCTTCTGCTCTGGGTGAAGTTTGGATAACAACCCAGGCTGCTACCACCAATCTGGATTCACTGACATGCAAGTTAGGGACTCACTCATGTGGGTAATGCATTCACCCTAAACTGCTGTATTTCAGATTCAAGAGTTGTCACCAGAGCAAGTAATGAACCATTCAGCAGTCTGTTGCAGAGCATCTCTTCTTGTCTCTCTCCCTGCCCATCTGTAGTTATAATCATGGAAGAATCTTGGAAACAGTGACGCATCTGAGGGATAATGTCAGGCAGTAAAATCTACTTTAAGTTACCGTTTCTGGCATTGACCTCATTAATGCTGCTACAGCACATCTCATTCTTACCGTGCCTTTACATGGTTGTTGGTTATATGGATTCCTTTGGTGAGTATAAAATACAGTCACGAGGAGAAAATAACCCGTTGTTCTAGTTGTGATGAGGAATACAACAACCCATCACCATAGCAAACAGCATATTTTATTTGAAAAATACGAATAGAAGATTTTGTCCCTTTTGTTTATTAAAAGGAAATGTAACAATTTCTAACAGTAACACTTGCATAAGGAGGTATTTGTAACCTAATTTAATAGAATATTACATACTTTACATTACTCTCTCATTAAAAAATATATATTTTTGGAGACTTTGGAAAAATAAGGATGGCCCAATACTTGCAACACTGCTCCTAACGTTCCTTAGAATGCACTGTGCACTGCAAGTACAAGATCTTAGCACTTTATAATCCATAAAGTTACTCTAGGCATTACAATTTCATATTCTGCTCTGTATTTATAACATACCATTTATTATCCTTTGAATGACACTAGGAGTTTGATTAACTGCAGACTGGTCCAATATTTAGATTTTTGTAAATTTTACAAAGCTTAAGACCACAGAAATGTCATAATTCCTGTTAAATGTCAATGAGAATATTTTCACATAGAAATTTTCTTATAGGATTTGCCACTTAAAACAACTGCATAAAATAGATTGTGAAAATAAGAATGTTCACAGTTATTTTCATTTTCCAAGGAGAAATGCAAAAAATAAAGTGCATAACAGTGAAATTACGTTCAACATTTACACAGTTTTCTGTATGTATGTAATACATAGCAACGCTGATAAACAACTTGGTTTGTTTTCAATGTATGGATCTTAATCTAATAGCACTGGAAATCAAGCTCTTCATTGACTTTTAGGGGTATCACGTTTTTTGATTTTTTTTAGATGTCCAATATACCTTTACTTCTCATTTTTACACAGATCATTTTCTCAGAGGACTTGTGAAGATTATAACATACTGTGTGCCCCTGCCATCGCAAGAGAGAAGGCTTGTTTGAGGTATTGTGAGTAATTAACTAGGTGTAAATGTATTATTATTTAATTGGCTGTTGTAGAAATAATACCGTAAATTAGAAAGCCCTTAAGCATCCCTTCTATGTGACATTTAACTTTATTCATCATCTGGTTTAAGTAAAACTGGCAGTTTTCAGCATTTAGTTGATAAGTGGCAACAGAATTACCATAGAGGTTAAGAGAAAAATATTAGAGAATGTGAGTATACAAAAGATCCATGAAAACTTTTAGCAAAGTCCATACAGTCAGACTTAACCATAAACTAGAAACGATTTTCCCACAATACTTCCACTGAATGTACACTTTGTTTAAACCGACAATGCAACAAAATGATCGTGGCTTCCATGAAACACAGTGCTAGTTATGTTTAATCAATGTTGACATAGAAATTCTTAAGAATAGTTCAGATTTGTTTCTAGGATAAGAAGGAACAAAACTTTGTGGGATCGGGGAAAGAAATCTGCAAACCTGTTGCTCTGCAATGTGAGGCCTTTTGCTGTGGCCCCAAAGATTCAATATTCTGGTATTTGTCATGCAAACAACACGGCACTGTGATCGTAGTTGAGTAAGAGACAGCAAGCATAGCAAGCATGCAGATATCTATCGTGATAGAAAAGCACCTCTGGCGATCACATGGGTAGGACGCATCAAACAGGACAGACCACAGCATGAGCGACGTGGGCTCTCGGCAATGACGCAGACTTCCTTGGGCCGTGAGCCTGCTACTTGTGCTGGGCAGCAGCTAAGGGAGAGGGATGTGACAAGTGAGGAAAGGGAGATCCTTATTTCTATGAAACACGACCTCCCCTTTCCTCATTAACTTAATCAGAACATGAACTTAAGAAGTGAGCATTTGCTTTGTCACTGCACTTCGCTTCTGGCTCTAAACCAGAGTTTTGTATGCTCTATGATGCTCTATGATGCAAACAAACGAATGCTCTATGATGCAAACAAAAAGTAGATAATGTCTGAAATATGAATTGCTCTATGATGCAAACAAAAAGGAGATAATGTCTGAAATACTGCTTGAAGCACTAAATGCGGTTGACTTTACTTATTTGGGTGTAGGAGTGGGGTGAGAGACAAAAATATAACTAGTGTCTGGGTCTCCAAACAACAACACAGATGCAGTTTCATCATATGCAGTACAAAGTATGAGGGCCCATGATAATACAAATGTTGCAATTGTCAACATTTTCATACCATTGCTATATTCATACTGCATAAAAATTGAGATGTTAGCGTAAAGCAGAGGCTTCTCCTAAAGGAGAAGGAAATTTCTCTTCACAAAATTCTGCAATATTAGTTGCTTTACTTGGGACAGAACACACTAATTCTACCCCAAAACCCATTCGCATACATTCACCATCAGTTTGTGCGAAACTCTCACTGTATTAACCGATGCTTCTCTGTTAAACCTTTCTCTATAATGAGAATATCTCCTTAAATGCATTCGTAGGAAGATTTGTCTTTTTGGTAATTCAAAAAAAGACAGAACAGCACAGATTATTAAGCAGAAGATGATTGTTTGGGGGTAGCCAAAGATGAGGGTTTGGGGCTTTATCCCACTAAATTGTCTAAATTGTCTTAATTAAAAGTGTGAATGATGACAGAAAAGGAAACATTAACATTTGCAAATGTCAAAGTTCCCAAAGCATGTAATTCTTTTGTTATTATTTTATGCTACATAAATGTTTTGCACAAATTTGTTTCATTTGAAAAAAAAAAAGAAAAACAGTGTAGTTAAAAAGTACTGCAAGTACAGTGCAACAAATACTTTTTTTAGAATTTAAGAAGTTTATTTCAAAGCTACCTGCTTCTTTTCAGCAAGCTCTGTAAGCCAAAAGGAATCAACAAAATCACAAAGAGTCCTTAAAAATAAAAATTCTCAAAGCAAGATTCATTCCATATGGGTTGATGAAACACTCTAGACGTGTCTTGTACCTCCCTCTGGTCCTTACCCTCTATAGTAAAGAAAGAAAGGCTAAATAAAATTTTGCTTCACTTGTGAGGCCCGCTATAGGTCAGATCCTGCCTCGAGAAAACAGCACTCCCTTCTCTTCTAAGCTGAAGGAAAGCAACACCCTAAATGAATGCAAATGCTAAGAAATTACTAAACAGAACAGATCAATAGAGACCTCAATAATGGCACTTCTACGTTCAATTTTTCCTCCTCAACTGATTTAAAATACATTCCTGTTCCCATAATAAAAGCTTGCTTAGAGAGAAAACATATTAGGAGAAATTAATAGAACTAAATCAAATTAACTTAAAATTAAAAAGCAACATCTTAAATTCCTAGTTGTTCCAATCATCTCTATTCCAGTATCTCACCAGCAGCTCTATTTTGCTTTTAGTCACACATGGAAATAGAGACATTAGGATTATGAACTCTTGATCATCAATTAACTGTGGTAGCTTCTCGATTCAAAGCAGCAAAAGACTTCAAAAGCATCATCTATTGACCTAAGTGAAGCACAGTGAAGCAAGCAACTGCATAGTTAAACGGTGCTGCCATTGCTGAAAGAGCCAGTGCTTCATGTGCCTCGCTGCATAAAGACTCTTTCAGACCCATGCCATTTAGATGAATGATATTGCTGTGAAAGGACAAAATGAAAAAGCACACACACGGACACAATAGTTCCTCCAGGAACAGAGCAGCTTTGGGGCCATGTGATGGAACCATGTTTGCTCTGTAGACAGTTAATTACACCCTCGCTCTGATAGCTGGGTAGGGAAGAAAAGATGATGAAGAATATAATGAAATGACATATTCTCAGTGCAACCTGCAAATTCACTAAGATCAAACTAATGCAAATAAGGGTCTATCTCAACGGACTGTTTATTTGAGAGGGCATTTGTAATATATCCCTTCTGTAAAGGAAGAGACTGCTAGGACTTCTCACACTGGTAGCATGGCTACCGCATATTGGAATCAAACAAGGCCTAGGGAACAGTTAGAAATGCAATGTCACAACCATCTGCAACAGGTTTGCCCTTCCATGAGCTACCTTCCTAAACCAGCATGGCCACAGACTTACTGCAGTAGCTCATATTGCAATAAAGACGTCATTGCTTGGCTTAATTTAGGTATTGTTACGGTTACGGCACCACGGACTTTATTGAGCAATTAAAAAATATACACAAGGGACAATAGCTTATTTTTTCTGTATTTTTCAAAATTTGACTTTCTTCCAATTGAAGAACCCAGTTTCAAATATGAAAAGGGCACTTGTTTCTACAGTAACTGTGTACAACTTGCTCAGTTCCAAGTACTGAATTCATTTATTGTTACTGGTGCTGTTCTTGTATCTCCAGCTGCTGAGGAACTTCTCCGTTCTTGGAATTACAACTAAGTTGTTCTTTCTGATTCTATTTCCCCGTAGAGTTCAGCTAGCTTCTTAAATTCAGGCCCCCAGTCTCCAAGGTAATTATAATCCTGGTCAGAGTGTGTTGTGGCTGAATCCAGGGAGCTGATTGAGCCAGCTTCTGATCTATGACCCTCATAGGCGTAAGTCTGTAGGGAGTCATATGGAGGCACGCTGGGGTCCATATCTGCCTCTGCCAGTCTTTGTTTAATGAACTCCTGAACATCTATACTGTCAAGGCTTGAAGAGGGGTGATGCCTGGGTACGTGCTTCACTTCAGGACGAATATCCCTGCGATATTTTAGCTCCTCAGCAGCTGATGGGTTTCGCAGTGCTGTGATGTCAAATGCTTCAGTGTCTTCTTCTCCACCACCCTCATCATCGTATGTGACGACGTTTTCCCGGACGTCTTCTTCTGAAATGATCAAGGGCTCCTTCTTGCTACGTCTTAGGGTGATGAAAAGGACCACAATTGCTAAAGAGAAAACTGCAGATATTAGGTTTAAAGTTTACATTTGAAGTAAACAGATATATGTTACAAAAACAACAGATAAAAAATCATGAATTTAGAGGTGTAATACTTTTAGGCTAATTTGCTATTCTGGCATTATTAGGCTGCCCTTGGATTGTAGTACCATTTGGTTAGGATATGTCTGTAATACCAGATCCCTAGAGTTTCCAAACTTTGCAAAAGCCTAGTTACAGCTTTAAGTGAGCAATGACTTTGTTATATAATTCATTCTATGAGGACAGATTACTGTATGTCTGGAAAGCACCCCCAAAATCTAAGCACGTTTTGAGACAGCATCCTGCCAAAACGCAACAAGTAGGGGCCACACAACTATGGCCACACAACTGAATGTTATAGTGAAGCTGGAAACTTCCAGTACAGACTGGTTTTCCCAGGGGTCCATAAAAATACTATTTCTTGTTTGTGCTTACTTTGCAGGAACCGCTGAGGTTTCTTGAGCCAATAATGAAATCCACAAAATAACCTCATAGAGAATATAAAAGGGGTAACATACATTCAGTTAAATGATAAGTTAAATGAGAAGGCTGAGATTTTTCAGAAACATTGTTACACGCTTTCAAAGGTTCACTAAAATCATTATTCACTGTGTATCTGCAATGTCCATTTTTTCTCTTGTAAATGTGAAATATTGTATGATAAAAGATAAATTATAAACTAAATGTATTGCTGTTCATTTTAAAGCACCTTGTAAAAAACACAGTTCTGAAGTAACCTGTGATGAAAGTAGTCTTTAGAAAACATAAAGACTTCAGAAAAAAAAAACCTCTGAATGTCCTGGTATGTGGGTCACAGTGCAAATCCATTATTTCTTGCCACCTTTATTAGAATGCAGAAAGGCACACAAATAGTACAGGAATATGTTGCAGCAAGTTGTGGCCCTACCAAAAAGAATATTAATAGACAACATTCAAATTGACCTGGGCGAAATTAAAAAAAATCAAGAGAAGTGCAATCCCAATGAAATTTATCTAATGGAGTCATCTTATTAGCTCATATATCCCTTGCCCCTGGGGATTCTGGTGTGCATTGCTATCAGCTCACCCACAAAGGTAATTAAGAAATGGCTTTTGTACAGTGCTAATGGTACTTCTTAAGGCATAATGTGTTTCAAAAAGCTTTCCTCATCTCCTTTCAATTTTTTTGCAAACTGTTCTAGACATAGAACTTGGTTCACTGTTTTTCTGAAATCTTTCCAAATTACCCAAGAAAGATCTGCAGTGCTAATTACTTGATAACGTCTGAAAAATTATTTCAGGTGGATTCCAGATATCTATAAATCTAATTTAAAGGCATTTTTTCCTATTAATTTTGGCACAACCTTTTCCTTCCTGATGTCAGCTGTGTGTTTCTAATTACCTCCTACTACCAGGCAGTCCTCTGGTGAAAAACACATCATATTAAACATTTCTGCCCTGCCACATGCAGAGAGCTAGAGGAAGGACAGCGGTTCTTAAGACTGAAAATGGCTTACCCAGAAGAATGACAACACAGAGCAGGATTGCAATTAGAGCTCCTGTGCTCAGGCCAGCAGAGGAGAGGAAAGCTTCAGCATGGCAAGTCCTCACGCGCCCATCCCTCTCACAGGCACAGACCCTAATGGTGAGAGTGCTGCTGCTGCTCAGAGGGGGTGTCCCACCATCAGAAATCAAAACTGGGAGGTAATAGACATCTTGAGTGGTTCGACTGTATCTCCTTCGTCTTGTCAGGATACTGGCTGTGTTATCTACAATATCAAAACCAGAATAACATCGTCAAAAGGTATTATTGACAGTTTTTTTCTCGTGCAACAGAACCATCAAGCATCTTCAAACAGTGCAGTTCTCATCTGTGAAAATGTACAATCTAGAATTAAAACCTAGTGGAAAGCCAATGGAGGCTTTGGCCAATGGACAAAAACAGGAGCGCAGGGGAGAGTAGATAACATCATGTAAATAAGATCACTTAAGTCATATAAATGTCTTTAGAGTTCAAGTGAACTTTAATAAGCATTCTGGGCCAACTTTGCAAATATTTTAATCCCCAGATGGCAGTGTATGGACACCTGTAAATGGGAATATGTGGAATTCCTTCACAGCAATAACTCTTTTCCATTCTTAGAATAATGTTAAAATGTCTTTACTAAAAGCCAGAGTAAGACTTTTGTTTCACTCCTTGTGATAGGTTTCCTAACTCAAGTGATCTCTCAGAGAATATCTGAAAGGACAGTGGACAAAATCTCGCTCTTTGGGAAGATCAGGATGAAAAAGGCATAGGAGGGAAAAAGAATAGAGGTTCTAAACTGGTGAAGGTTATAGAAAAGCAGGGTCAGGGGAGAGAAAGTGATGTAAAGTTTTGTCACCTTTATGTCACCTACAGGTCCCCCTGGCATATATTACAGACAATGAGAATACTAATGTTTAATTCATGCACAGTGCCAAGGCATCCAGTGGCATTAATTTAAGACCAAGGCTGCATAACTATAAAAAATAAGCTGCCACTCATTGCTCCTGCAAGAAGCTAAGGGGCATAAAAAGAGTGCAGGGGAAGAAATGCTACAATAATATAGAGATATATTGTATTGTCATATGCATAACACTTCAGTTTCTTTCTACCACTGTGAAAGTACTGGCAGTTGTACAAGAGTCCTCAGATAAACAAAACTAGAGAGAGTGAGAATGAGAGGAGACGTTGTTCAGAGAAGGCAACGGGCACTGGGAAATGGGAAGAGAGTTATTGGAAAAAAGAGCTTTCCTCTCCTACTACTCCCACAGGCACAACGATCACATAGATTCCAAACTGCAGAGTTGCTGGTTTTGAATTTTTTAGCAAACAACACAGGGGTGATAGGTGCATAAAAACAGTATGTCTACTGGGTTCTTATTGCCATTATATATGGAATAGAAAACTTTTCCTTTTTACTTACAACTATAGCTATAAATGCATTTCTCATAACCTAGGACAAAATGAAGTCCACAGAGCTACATGAAAATCCTGTGCAATACAGCAGGGAGTGTGGCATCTTCTAGGCCATTGGACTGACTACTGCGCATGTGTATACATGAACTTGCAAAGGAAGAGGGGCTAGCTTTTGTTAAACTAGATGCAAACTGTTTACCGGAGGACAATTCTTTACATCTTATCTTCTGTCAAGATCTGTGGCAGATTTTAAAGGATTTATTTTAACTCATTTCACTCTACATTTTGCTTTTGCCTGTGACCTGAGCATGGTACTGGGAAAAGCTGGTATTATAGCTCCATCAGCATCATACCATAACACAATACATTTGGTAACAGGTTTCACATGAGAGATTCATATGAGGTGGGAAGCATTACCCTTGACCAAGATCAGAAAGGAACCATGAGCTGAGCCAAGAAATGCGGGTGAAGTTCATTTATATTTTGTTAGACTTTATTCTGTACCCTCCCCTACTTGGAAAACTCCAGTATGGTGAGTTGGCTGGGAACGCAATAAGTTTTGTTTTCATTTCCAGTGGGTGCAATATATGATTTTGTTCTGCAGCTGGCCCCTTAAGCCCCTTTCTAGCTGAATATGCTGTCATTGTATATTTTTGAGGACTCAACCTGAACTTCATGATAGCTTCTTCTTTAGAGGCATGACAACAGCCACTTAAAATGACATCTGTATTAACTCATTCCATTTACAGACCCTTACTAAAACCAAAATGACAGGAATAGATAATTCTATCTGAAATGACCTGACAAAAACCTAACATTGTTACATCGTGGAAATGATACTTGCACAGAGGTTATAAAATATTTTCATGGAGCACACTCCTCTCTTTGCCAAGTTGACAGATGCTGCATGCACACATGCTTCCACCCTTCTTCTCCCCATAAAAATACAAGGGTGTTTTCAGTGATCCACAAAATAGGCCCAGAAGAGATGTGATAATAATAAACATGGTAAATCTGTACTTGCATTTGACACAAGGGGATCGCACAGTCTAAACTATATTGAATGCAAGAAATAGTACTTTCATTCTTATACAAATTCAGCTAAGCTTTAGCTCTTTTGCATATTGCTAAATATGGGCTTGTGAAACCTCATACAAACACCTGTGGTGTTGTCATTAATGCCGAGATTTTTCATTATCTTATTGTTAACAAATAAATGAGTGCCACATTATTCTGCAATCAATTTATATAGCAAATAGTTTTGTGTCGTAATTGTCAAAATAGCACTACCTAGACTCTGCCAGTTTAATTCTAAAATATATGGAAAATTCACAAGTCTGATTTGACAAGATTTGGACCAGTTTATTCTTTGAGACATTCATGATCTTCTAATTAAATGCAATACATGAACACTCTCAGTGGTTTATTTTAAATTACTCATAAGACAGGGAGATAGTTTTAAAAAACACAGATTACAAGCAGGTAGATTGCCTACATGTTTTTTTTTAATTTTTCAGCCATATGTTTTTTTATGCCAGACTATCAGGTCCTAGCTTCCCTAGTATTGCTGGAGGACATGAATAACATCTTCAGTGGTTCATAAAGGCAAGCCAGTAGACATTACAAAATGAGTGTGAGCTGATCTGTCTGTCAGCTGCCAAAGAACTGGCAGACTGTGCTTTAGGCACAGCCAAAGATCAGAGATGAACCAATACCTCTGTTATTAGCATCTAATTTCAAATGAATACATTATTTTACATAAAACTAAGTTAATGCTCTCAGTATATATACAAGATGATGACTGCTGCTCCTTCCTTTCTGTTTTCAGAAAAAATCTTCATCATCACCTCAGCATTAGGCATGATCAGCTCTGCTGATTTTCTTGTTGTTTAGCATCCAATTCATAATTAACAGAGCTCATCTCTATCATTTTATCTCTTGCACTAGCAGACTGTTAAACAAGACAAGACTGGAGAGTTGAGTGTAAGCATGGGACCACTGCTAAATGTCAGCACCAAGCCTGGGATGGGCCAGCTGGAACTCTCTCAGATACTATGTGACCGCAGTCTGGGGAAGAGCATACACCAGGGACCCTTTCCAAAAGCAGCACGGGCAGGAGAGCAGCAGGTCCGTCCCCTTTGAACAGTGCTCCGACACTGTTCCAGCAGCCTGTGGACCTTACGCACCCTTAAATGCCCCTGAGTCGCACTCCTTGCAGCATGCAGCCTGTTTCATGCCATGACAACACTGCTGCATTAGTTCATAAACTTGGCACAGAAAACTAAAAAAAACATAATAATGACATCTGAGATCCACTGGGTACCATGTGGGGCCCTGAGGAGATTAAAAGGTCAAGTGCTACACTGCGTACATGGAGTCAGTCTGTGTTCTCAGGCCTCAGTGCTGAGAATAGGCCCAGTGCTGTCCTTCTTTGTGGGTTGTTGTTCTGTTTTTATTTTTATTTCCTCAGCACTTACATTGCCACAGAAAAAAATAAAGTCTAACTATTACCAGTCACCCAGAAATCCCAGAGAGGTCCTTAGAGAAGTGTAACGCTCCCATATGCCCTTTCTAGGCGGTGCACTTATCAACACAAAGAGAAAACAATTTCAAAGGTGCACAGTCCTAAGGAGAATGATATTTCATGTTATAAATACATGAAAAGATGACAACCACACAACAAAGTTATCTACAAATAATGCATTAAAAACTAAAGCTATGTTCAAGGACTCAGCTTGAGAGGTAATTTCCTATTGGTAACAAGCGATACCATATCCATAACCATAACCTAAGCATTAATATTAACATCTGCCACGGCTCTCATACCAAAAGGAATAAATCCTCAGATCTTAACACAGCTAACTCCAATAGCTAAGTGTTATTACCAATCATAAGAATAGTCCTTTATTTCTGCTTAATATGTTCTGTTATTTCTGTTGTTCTATTTTCAATAAACTTCAAAGATTCCTGTTCAGCTACCTTGTCTATATAAGTAAGAAAACCTCATAAAATTCGGTTCACATGAATGTTCCTGGGCCTATATCCAAGGAAGACCCAATATTCAAATCTGAGCAGAGAAGCATAACCTCCCACATTCCTCCCTAACATAAATGTAACATGGAGTGAGTGGTCCAGTACTACTGTACAGCTCCAGAAGCAGGGATGAAAATGCGGGCTGAAAAGAACAGCATCATACACCTATTATACTGAAGAAAAACTGAGCAAGCAAGGTTGAAGTCACAGATGACTTTTGTAGCAACTGAGCAGTAATGAAAGATTCAGGCACAAAACATTAGTGGCAAAGCTGCCAAGGAATGAACATGGAGAGGTGAGCATTGATATGCTATAAGCATAACGGTGGACAGATGGGGAAAATATTATGAAGAAAAAAATCAAAAAGAAAAATGAAACAAAAATCTGCTTGACAATACAGACTAAGTGGACAATTCTGAGGTTACGGT
Organism: Tinamus guttatus; assembly: GCF_000705375.1. The sequence goes on along the minus strand of NW_010586171.1, from coordinate 57,458 downwards.
GAAGAAATCTTGAAAGAGCTGCATTTAAAACATGCATAGTGTGTGTATGGGACAATTTCACCCATGAAACCTGCATTTTTATGCTGCATGTTACAAAGAAAAACTGGACAAAATAAGACTTACTTTCTAGCAGTATTTTGACATTGTAAAAGTAAATATTAATATGAGACAATCTTCAGCCAAAATATAGCTGGAATCAAATTTTCCACTTATATAATGGCATCGAAATAAATGGGATCATGGTTAATTTGTGGTGTTTGTATTCTCTGAGTAACAGCTAGAGTTTGGTAGAAATAGACTTTTCTTTACACACATGGAGGAGATTTTGTAACAAACACAACCAGAAACTTTCTCCAAGAAAACAAGTAAAACTTCTCCTTCAATACAATTTCACAAATTTGCACACAAGTAAAAAGTAGGGTCATAAGCTGTTAGGTACTAGCTCAGAAATTCCCTGTTCCCATTATCATCAACAATTCTATTTCTCACTACTGCAATAATAAGTTACACAGAGGGTAGGAAAAGAATCCTAGCTCTTACATGGTGTTCTTCCTCATTAAATCTTTTAAGATACTTTACAAATGAGATGTACAGAGAGGGGAAGAGACTAAGATTTTTTTGAGTCACTGAGAAACAAGGATAGTGGCCAATGAGCTAAGGTAAGGACATTGGCATCAAATAGAAATCACGTCTCTTATGACATTGCCAGAGTTCTACTCTTGAGGGCAACAGAAGAGTATACTAGCAAAATGGAGAAATAATAAAAGTTCAGCCAAATTGCAGTTTCATCTGCATCCTGACAGTTATTCTGATGTCTTTTAACTTTCTATGCTTTAATTAAATGGTTCACTTTCCTCATCAAAAACTGTTGGAAGACCCGCTGAGAGGGGAAGTGAGAGAGCTATTTTTATGACAAGAAACCTAGTATTAAATAAGAAAATATCACAAACTATCCAAGTTAAAGACACCTGAATACAAAGGCAGATACTGACAACCTAGGAAAGGGTTTTAAAGAACTAAGCTAGTTGAGAGGAGGGTAGTGTATGACACCTACAAACTGATACGGCAGATACGCAGGAGAGGCAGGTGTACAGAAGGGCAACAATAGAATTAGATAACAACTATGGACATGATCCTGCTAGGCCCAGAAGAAGAACTCTTTTTATTCCTCTACGGATTTCAACTGTGAATTTTGTCTCTGAGAAGTAAGATAAGAATGAGGACTTGATGGAGATGAAGGCCTTGCTTTCTACGGGAAAATTAACAGCTCCAATGTAGGTTAACAAAATTTATCACATTCCCTGTGGTGCACATTGCCCCAGTTCATGATTGTTAAACTTTTTCACATTTGGGCTGCCCTTTGTAAACATGACAAATCAGAACTTAAGATTCATCTCAGCTGGGTTTGAGCTTACATATAGGAAATTCTGCATATGTCCAATGAAGCAGACTAGTTCATCTAAAAATGAACTACAAAACCAGACTGCAAACTATACACAAGGCTGTTATCACATTCCTCTTTCCCATCATCCCTGCCTTTTTATATTGAGATCCTGAACTAATGAAGAAAAATCAAAGAAGAGATACAATGATAACACCACAGAAGGTGATTACCAGAGCACTTTAGAGGATACTAATTTATTTATTATTCACAATTCGAGAATTCTTTTGACACATTATACATTACAGGCAGGCAAAAAGAGAAATGGAAGCAAAAAAAATATCTCTTTATAGCTTTAGGCATGTTTTAATTTGCTTCCCAGCTCTGCTTAAATCAGCAATTCAACTTTCATATATTTTTGAAAAGTCATAATTAATTAAAACCTTAAAAAAATTGAAATGATTTTCATGTCTTGTATTTCTGAATGAGAATAGTTTTGATTTGTTTATATAGGACAGCACTGAAATGCATTTTTTTCATCTTTTTACTCATAACTCCAGGAAATACTTTTTCTTTGCTGCTATTCCAAAGCTATTGCCAATTGGCTTTCTTTCTAGTTCCATGGGCAGCAAAAATGGAAAGCACTATAGCAGACTCTTGAGTCCTGAAACATAGTTATTTGCTTATGGGTTGGTTTGTGAAACGTCAACAAGTAGCACCACTGAAAATATAGAACCCATATGTTATGCACTAACTAATCCTTCTGGTGAACCTTGGATTCAACATTTTTATTCAAAAAAGATGCAAACAAAGATGGTCACGGTTTGGAGAAAGATAACTGTCTCCCTCTGCAATAGCTGTCTAACATTACCCTAGAAAACCAAGCTTTCCACTTGTTACTGTATATGGCTTTTAAGTTAGTTTCTGTCCTTTGCATCTGCAAAAATCACATTGGCACAGCTGGGTGACCCTATACAGCCTCTGCAACAAAACTTTTATTCCAGCAAATCTGCAAGAGTCATTGGAGCATGCAGTACAAACCGCATGCCTTGTGGGAAAAAAATCCCCAGCAAAACCCTGTGTTGCAGTATTTAAAAAGCATAAATGCTCTCTCAAATCTAAGCTAACTCTCCCCTGGAGGTTCAATCTTTTCCCAACTGCCTGAAGAGTATGCTGTAACTTTTGCAGGAGATCGCTAGTTAAGTTAGAAAACAGGGAGAAAGAGGGGATTTCTTAAACTCAGAGACAGAAAGAGAGAAAGAGAGATGATGCAGATGTGTGCATCTGTAAGTTAGTATTTGGGGCTAGCTTTTGTTAGCTATCAAGCTAACACAGTTTGACAAATATATTAGTTATTCCTTAAACATCTGGAAAAATACATGTTTCTTTCAGCATAAAAAGGTATGATTCCATAACTGAATACTTTCAAACAAACAGCTCTGTTATGAATAGGTCCTTTCATCTTTCTACTGATGGAAGATTCTTTTAGTCTATACTGCCCTCACAAGTTTTAAGTGGGACATTCGAAACATATATTAGATTATGCTAAAGCAGTGTATTTAAGACATCTTTCACATACCCACACATAGAGCTCCTCCCAACACTTACATATCTATACACTTACACAGTGAAAAGGGTTTCCAAATTATCTATAATAACATCTTTAAAAACAAAGTTAAAGGAAGACAGTCAACCAAGAAGAACTGGGATATGCAGCATCTGAGCTGCAGTATTAAAGCACCTCCAAATTACACGAGTGTTTGGCAGCTCAGGTTTTAATTAAAATTGCAACATTTTGCTGAACAAAATAAATTGTCAAAAGTGTTGTTTTTCATTAAAAAGCCATCATAAGTACAAATCCCAGGCAAACAAAGAAGCATCTTACCTGGGTTTGCTTTCTAGAACAGCAGAGGTCAGGGAATGATTGCAACTTAATGTATTTTCCTTGTATAGCAAAGAAATTTTATTACCACTCTTGTTCTTTTCTGTTTACATGTGTATGGATACCACAATATTTTGTTCATGCTCTTACATACTTGCTTTCTCTAAACAGTGCTTTGTCAGTAGACGAAAAACCTCACCCAGAATCATAGTACATACTGTGGGATAACAACTAGCCAGTAGGGAAAAAAGGTATCATAATCTGTCTCTTCTATTTTTCTCTTTAAAATTGTAAAGAAGAACAGGAAGGAAAAAAAATAGTGGCTAGCACATGCAAGAGCATTCAAGGATTTTTTTTTTTTGTTTTTCTTTTTTAGCAGCTGATCCTCAAAAACTTGATTTTTCTGAAGTGCAAATTTGTAATGGACATAAATGACTTTTTTTCCCCATCATCTCTCATCTATTTCAAAGACTAGAAAGCAAGAGAAATTCTATTTATGAATAGGAATAGATGATAAACATGAAAGTAGTAAATGCCAGAAAATTGGAATTGGCAACACACTTTACAAGTGCTTCACTCATATTTTACATATAGATTGTACCGTAAAGAAAACATCTCAATAAAAGGCAATGTTTAAACAACACAATCCAAAAGTCATGTATTGAGTAAAACAGTGGCAATTTTAAGTTTTCTAGTTGTTTGCTCAGTTAAACTACTTTCTATGATTTGTGTTAAAATGTCTTTATATCAACTATAAGGAAAAAAATGAAAATCACATTTCTAGGGTTTTGGTAAATACAGTAATTCTATGCAAGCAGCTAGAGAAAGTGCATTCTTTGAAATTTCTTTAGATAAACAAAATTCGCAGTAGGTCTTAATTTTAAAGGATAACTATCAGAGTCTGGGCCCCTCTTTTACCCTCCCCTACAAAATATAAATTAGGATACTCTACATGCTGACTTCAGCTGTTGGTAGTAAACCCAGCACTCACTGTGCTTAGGGAAGTAAAAAGGAACAGCAAAGAAAATATCCGAACAAATAACATTTGTTGGCTAAAATTTTTCTTTCTAAATGAATGTATAACTTAACCTTGGAACAGGTTCTCCAGGAAGATTATGCAATGTCCTGAAAGGTTCCCTGTAAGATTTTTAAAAATAGTGCAGAAAATATCTATCAAGAATAATCTAAAAATCACTATATATGTCACAGATACAATGATGAATTTAATGCTTCTCAATCACTGCACACCGGCTATAAGCTGTCAGAAGGTATACCATGGACCAAATGCAAAAATATAACTGCAAAATAAACCTGATTTTCTCTACCTACATGCATACAGCTCCTCCTCCCTCTGCCACCTATTCAATGAAAAAATGAAAATAAATGAAAGCAGTACATGAACATTTAAAGTTCACGCTCATCTTCATCAAGTTGTGAAGTGGAAAACATGGAGCAATCTTCAACAAGACTGTGAGGTACAATCTGGTGATTTAGAAAGGCTAGATGGTTCTTTCATTTAAGAAATGTTCAAAAAGACTTGGCTAGGTGACTCTGAAGGCACTCTTCCCTCCGGGCCTATTTGCTATGATTTTCTGATTTTTAGGTATATTTTATTAGGAAGGATACAAAGAGACATTATCTCCCAGGAAGGACTGGCAAATATACTCTTGGTATTCAACCAGTAAGGGCAAGCATGAATTCAAGCTTTTATGCCTCTTAAAATCTTAATTTGTCGTTTTCAAGGGGCAATAAACTTGCCTGTACCCACCAAAATGCCAGCATACTTTCATCAACCTACTTTTAAAGACATTCCTGAATGTATCCAAAAAGACTCAAAACATGATGTATAAATGCTAAAGATATATATACCTACAAAAGGAAGAGAATACGTGATTATTCACAGTTTGCAAAATTTTGTATACATCACCATGTGCCTCCTATCAGCCAGTTCAGTGACGAGAGATTACAGTTTTCCCCTTCTGTGTAGAAATACAAGGATGGAAATTGATCTGCTCAACGAAACATCCCAGACAAAGCAGAGACTCTTTTCTTGCCGATTCATAGCTTTGATTTACCTTCATTGTTCCTTAGACTAAAGTTGGGATTCATAGAAAGCCCTTCATCAAGAGAAAAATGGAATCTTGCACCATTTGCCGAGTTATCCTTGTCGGTTGCACTAATAGTCTGAATTACCTGAAATAAAAATTGAAAGTGAATGTGTTGAAATTTGAACTTGACCAAGTATTTCCTAACCTCGGCAGGATTTTCAAACTCAGTTTATTTTAATTTTCTCCTTGACTGCTGCCACATTCAACCTGTGAAATGACTGGCCCATTAGCCTGGTTTCTCTAGCATGAAATATTTTAGGAACCTTGCTGTAGAGGTAGATAAAATAATTTAAAACATCTATACTTTCTGACATTCTAATATGGTCAGCTGGTACATTTTTTTTCATCATCTACATTGCTTCCTGGTGACTTTCAGAATTACAGTTATGTCTAAACATGCACTTTTATAGAGCCAAAATTGAGCGTGAACACCTTAAGTCTACACAGAGTATTATTTGCTGGCTTCCAAAATAATTAGATGTAGATTAATATTGTTAAAGAAAAAATAATAACCGAAATCATCAACATGTAATACCAGCTCACCATTTAAAATTTAGGAATCAGCTTTAAATTGTCAGAGAACAGAACATTAAGAACAGCAGCCACTCTTCGTTTGCCCAGAAGGAACCAAATGTAGAAACTGTGTACTGCAGAGGCATTTTGAAAGGTAAAACCTTTCAAAAGCTCTGATGATTTTTCAATTTTAAATTCAACTAAAAATGAGCTAAGTTTTTGGAACGTTTGACAAAGCAACAGCTCTGACTATACACTGATGCTGAGCATGGAAGTTGGAAGTGCCAAAGTAGAGTTTAATAAAGGATGTTTTTGTGATATATCCAGTGAATATGAAGCAGACCATTGCGCAAACCTGACAAGGAAAATTAGAAGGAGGAGAGAGAGAGATCATGAGATTTTTTTTCTGTTCAGTGTTCGACTGAACATCCTACCTGGACCAAACCTAAAATGTAAACAGTGAGGGCTTATGTGGTCCTGACTATTTTCAGATTAGAAAACAACACACAGTTCTCAGTCTATACTCAGACAAGTGAAGAAAAAAAGAAAAAAAAAAACATTTTGAAGCAAGCAAACTCGAATGACTAGATTATAGACCATATATGCCTGAAACTGTTGAACAAGTTAGCAATATTGCTCATAATTATGCTGCTAAGAGTATTTTTAAGGTTTGCCATGATATTTTTTTTGCCAAGCCTTTGCATATCTGAAATAAAATCTTGAAGTTTGTCAAAGGCACAGCAGCTTTGGTGAGAATTTTTGGTATAAGCTAATCACTCTCTTTCAAATTTTGAAAAGATGGAAGAAAAAAAAACAACATATAAAACCAGAAATACAAGAACATCTTAAATACACATATTAGTTAATATAGAGATGATATGAGTCAAAGCAAGATAAAAAGGGTAGCTGAAAAAAGAATATTTTCAAGTGAGCCTTCTTGAAACACAACTACTAAAAATACTGATAAGTATTATCAGAATTTGTCTAAAATTCAGATAAGCGATCTTAGAAAAAAAAGCATTTTATTAAATAGTTTAGAAATCTTCAGCATTGTTTATCAGTGAAAAAATGTCATTTTGCCATGCACTTTCAGTTTTTCTTTGACAAGCTTGTAGATAAACTTTTGTCCTGTTGCCCTATGTTATATAAAGCGTTCAGTGACATTTTACAGCATCTTGCATCAAAACATGCCATTTTGAAGAAAAAAAAAAGAAAAACACCTTTGATCAAGGCCCCCATGCAGTCTACTAGCTTTAAAATGTACTTGAAACTTCTCAATAAAGGTTCATGGTTTCTAGGGAGAAGATTTCAATGAAGTCTTTTCAGCTTTTCAGACATCTGAAACAAGTGTGTGCATTCTCTTAACATCAAAATGTACTGTTAACCCTTTAATAATAAACCAATTAACTATTTGCTTATTAATAGGCATTAACTTTACCAAAGCTGATTAAAACAAGAATATAGACACAGATCCTCAACTGTGGTAAAGCTCACTGACAGCAAAGGGATGAAAATGAAGACTTATGGTTTGTTTTTAAATACATGAAAGAATCTCAATAAGGTAGAAGGACTAACTGAATAGGAAACAGGAGAGGCACTAATTTCTACTCAGATCCATGTCAGACCTGAATCAGTAATTAAGTAAATTTACATGAGGATGTAATATCTATTATGCTTCATCTGGATACAGAATGTATTTTCTCAACAAGGTGACTGCTAAAGGAAAAAAGTATGACTTAAACGTTGAAATGATCGTCTTCTCACTAGCATTTTCCAGTTGAGATGCCCTAGGGGTTTCATTTAAGTACACTTCCTTAAGTTTTATTGGCCTTTTTTTTAAGCAAATAAATTGGAGAGAAAAGGAAGCAGTAAAGAAAGGCTGTGAAATTAAATCCTCTCCATAGATGTTCTTTACAAAAATAAATAAGCAGTAAAATGCAGAAAGTCTTTCAAAAGCAAACAATCACTTTATTCTGCACACAATAATTTTGAAACTGAGCTCTGGGAAAAAAGACCCCTAAGTGCTGCAGGGAGGCAGCTAGTCTCCCTAGACCTCCTGGGGAAAGAAATAAGAACTTTTAGAGGTCAGTTCAGGGCAGGCTGGATGCCTAATAACTTAATAACAAGCACTAGTCAAGTAGAAATGCTCTAAGAACCCACAGTACCTGATGGAATTTGTTCTTTAGTGATCTATCTATCTTCTGAATCATTCTCACACCATGATGGATAAATCAGAGTAAATACTGTCTTTTCAGTGATTCAGAACCACTCAGTTGGGCACACTTCTTAGCATATGCAACAGTTGTCATATTCTGTTATTCTTGTTTATCTCTTCCTCCTTAACGCTTGTTGAACACTCTCATTTCCTTTCCTAAGCTAGACAGTAAGATCTTTCAAGCAAGGGCCATATACTCTTGTGATTTGCCTTTTTTTTTTTGTACAGCACAATGATATTACACTCCTCTCTGAAGCTTTACTGTGCTATATGATGACATACATAATGCAGTCCTGCTAGTTTAGATATACACCAAGATGCTGATCCAAGCATTCCTATCAAGCTCCCCTGCCTATAGAGCCTTTCACAGCAGTATTAATCTTGAGTGTTAAATTGCAATGCTGCAGAGGTCACAGAATCATTCGCAGTAAGAACAGCAGCTCCAGAAACACAACGCAGATACAAATCAGCAGTAAATACTGTTACAAGAAAACATGGCTGAACCTTTAAATGTCCCCCCCTTCAAGTTTCATATACAAACTACTTTTGGACAGTTAAAACTTTGCTGGTAGGAAGCATTAGTGACTCAAAAAACCCAAGGGAAACACAGCATTTCTGCATCAGCTTTGTTGCGTGTCTATTCAAGATACGTATTGTCTTTAAAGTACATAAATTTTAAAAGATAATAATATGTTGATACCAACTGCAATTATTGTTCAAAGAGAACCACGCATTTTTAAATAATTGGTCTTTTACAAGTTTTCTTATACTTGAGGTATTCAGAAAGATTTTCAGCAAGACCTCTGAGTAAGAGCTCCTTAGAAAACTATATAGTTATAAGATAAGAGAGAAGATCCTTTCTCAAGTAATTGCTTACAAAATAGTAAATAGGGGTCTCCTTTCTAAATGGTGTGTTCCCACATTGAAAGGCATTCCACAGAGATTTAAGCTGGACCATTTGCTGGTCAGAGTTATTCAATGCAGAGAAAAAGCAGGGCTGACAGTCAAGACCTAATACTCAGTAGCCAGACTGAGGGAGGTGAAATTTAGTATACATAATGGCAAGCCTTAACTTCACATATGTGATGATGATTTCTGAGCTGACTGTCACCACTAATAGTGCCATTCTGACAAGTGTTGTTGTTCATTCAGTGCTTATTAGGGCATAAAAAGCAAATCCACTGTTAGGGATTATGATGAAAGTACTAACTAGAGAACAAAGTAGAGACCATCATATACAATAAAGTATAAACTATGGTAAGAAATGACAAAAACTACCTATCTGAATCTTGATTTCTGCTCCTCAAGGCAAACAGAGAGGAGCTGGAGAAAGTTTAGACAAGGACAAGCAGCATCATTAAAGTTCTACAATGTCTCTATCATGGCCTCTCCATCTAAGTAGAACTCTTCAATCTGAACAATAGACAGGTAAGGTGAGATATGCTAGAGATTCATGAATAGCATGGTGATTGATAAATAGTGATCAACTGCTTTCTGTCTCTTCCAACACAGGAACTAGTAAATACCATATGAAGGCAGTATGGGAAGTTTTAGAATAAACACAAGAAAGTGCTCTTTCTGAAGCCAACAAGTAATCTGTAAATTCCTTGCTGTAAGACGCAGCAGGTATCTGAAGCTTTTATCTGTCCAAAGTGAAGCTAGGTAGATTCATGTGAGAGGATTATTAAAAATACAGAAATCACACGTAGATCAGAATTGGGAAGTAATCTGCAAACGATCTGAAACCATTGTAATACATGAAGGAACTAGCACATATGCTTGCCCTGTTCTTACACTGTTCTCTAAGCTTGAAAACTCTTGGCCACTGTTAGAAGCAAGATAATTTGGAAAGCCTTTGTCTGATACAGGACGGCATTTTTATATCCTCACATAAAATGCAACATTTCCACCTGGCATTTATGTACAGTTATTTTAAACATTTCATGAGGAAACAATTATTAATAATGTCTTCCTTAAGAAAGATATGAGCTCACAACTACAACCTATGAACTATGTAATAATGTTCAGATAGCATCAAATGCGAACTAAAAGCTTAACCTTGGCAAAACAGCAAAGGAGCTAAGTTAAACTGTCCAACCATTGACAGCAATGAAGTGCAGCGATGACAAAAGATGATGTTATCTTGTTATCCAGTCTCAACTTTGATCCTCAGAATCCTCATAGCTGTGAAAATTTGTTCAGCATCTTTTGTACAGTGAGCCTGCACAAACAGGTTCACCTTTACCATGACTTTTCATACAAGCTCTTATGAGCTATCAACAGGCATGGACTCTAGCCATGTTAATCTGCCATTGCCCTAAGGTATATATGAAACCTTGCCATGACATGGCAACTTCAGTGAGAGATGTTACATCTTCATCCGTTTTGTTCAGGATAGTGGCTTTACAAGATCTCTATTATGTGACAAGATTAATATTTAACCATTTTCACTGAAGATTTTTTTTTTCACAACAAGATAGATATCTGGAACAAATTCCAGGTTTACTTCCTTCAGTATAATACCACTAAAAAAAATAATGTGACATATAAAAATGTAATTAAGAAGAATTATCATTCTTACATATTGCCTGATCAAATGTTACAGATGTGGCATTAACAGAAATAAAATCATTCATCTCTCTCACTGGGATAAAGATAACTGTGACAGTTACCTGACCAGGCTTTGCATTCTCACAGACCACTATCTCATACTCTCTGGCGAGCTCTGGAGGGTTGTCATTGACATCCAGGATTCTAATGCCAACTGGAACATGGCTCACTAGCCCAGGGTTGTCTGTAAAATACACAAGGGGGTATTAAGCCTTTTGAAATATTCCATAATCAAGGACATTCTCAATCTAAGCATGTTTTTCTTAAGACAACAATTGGATGAGAACTGAATACAACTGTAGAACTTCAGGTAGCAAGGAGTTCATAAAAATGCTGTTTGTAGAGCTTTGTTAAGTGTTTTGGAAAAAAAAACAGAATAGGAAATCATAACATGCATCTTAAGTCACAGTTATATCAACAAAATACAAGTTACGCTGAAACTGAAGTGGAAGTTGTTGGAGTTTTTCACATACTGCCACACTCTATGGTAAGATAAGATCAAATGCTTTGTAATTAATGTGAAAGTATCACCACAGTATTAAATAACAGTAAACATCTTGTTTTCCTCAGTCCCCTCAAAGATTTTAGGAAACAAAATAAAATAATAAGAAAATATTAATGCACGGCCACATATAACCCATTTTCCCAAGCTTCACTCCAGATTCCTCACAAGTTGTACACAGAATAGTTAATGAGAGACTAGTTTTGGCTGCAAAAATCCAGGATCCAGGAACAGAAATCAAAATAGCAATCAGAAAAATGTGATTTATATTAGATAGGAAATCTCTGTTCCCAATTAACATTACTATTAATTCAAAGTCAAGTTATACAAACACATTTGGAAGACACTATGGACTTGTGAATTACATTTTCTTGCTGAAATTTTCCTTGAATGTTAGTATTTTTAGCTTGACTCAAGACTATGAATATTATCACAACATATCGACCAAGGAGCTAAAGCAGGCTCATGAAAGGCCAAGGCTTGACATCCTTAGATGTCATCTTATTTACCTTAACTTCCTCTGTCACTGCAATCAGACGATACGATAATCTTATAATAACAATTACAGGACCTGAGCTCAAGAAATATCTGATAGTTTATTTGAACACAATCTACAGCTCAAAGTAGCCTTATTCTGGAGCTCTTTTGGCACTCAGGAGTCTCCTGCACACAACCTGTGAAGTATGCAAACAAGAAAGTGCTATAAATTAAAGCAGGGAGACAAAGCAGACCAAGGGGAAACATAGGAAAGGACTCCAAGGAGACAGAACGTAGAGATAACAGGAGGAATAAATCAATTTGGGAGCAATTCATTAACTTTAGTGGGGAAAATGAAGATTCTAGGACTAGAGAAAGCCAGAAGAAGTTGCTTCCAAAAAAAAAAAAAAAGCAATTATTATAGAGTCGTAAGATCTCTGAAAAATTTTGTCTGGAATTGACCTCTGGAGTCCTTGCCTCAGAGCAGAGTCAGCTTCAAGGCTGGAAGGGGATGCTACGTCTAAGAGGAAAGGCGTGAGAAGGCAGGAAGAGCATAGGGTAGAGGTTACCAGAGAGAATTAGCTGTTCCCCAGGTATGGCATATCTGGAGTAGTTACTGGAAAAACCAAATCAAACACTTCACTCCAACAGATGACAAAACAGCTGGCTTCCTTTCTTTCAGTATACTGTGTCACGCTCCTTTGTCCCACCTTAAACAGTGACCTCTTGGCCCGACAGTGCTACACAGTGGCATCTACTTAACCCATGCTAAACTTGCATTATTTTCATTGTCTGATTCAGAGAATTTATCTTTGTTTTTTCCCATAGCTGTTTTACAGTACAAAGAATTCCTTACCAGTCTGAAAAAAGTTCTTAACACAAGGGTATTTTTGGCATCTTTTTTGAAGCAGTTACCTCATGGGATCTTTGACCTTTGCAGGCAAATTTTCACCATGACAGCCCACTCATTACAAAATGCTAATAAGGAAAGTATTAACACCATTTACCATACCAGTCTTGAAGTTTGTCAGACTGTGTACACTAAATCAATGTGTATGCAAGGTGACAGCACAGTTTACAAGAGCGGAAGAGAGTAAGAACAAATTATGAGACCTCTTAAAACCATATTTGATTTTAGGTTTTTTCGTTTAGTTTTATAAAACAAATCTAAACACCAACCTTCTGAAGGTGTACAACTCACCTGCATCTTACAAACTCCTTTAATAACTTTTCCTGTTAATAGCCTATTTTTGTTAATTAGACACATTTCTTGCAGTAGTTGGCAGATTTCCAGTTTTGGGATAATCAGTGTTGACATATATCTCAGGCCTGTGCATTATAAAACAACCAGATTCATTCTGTATCCTATTAGCATTACGCCTCCAGAGCAGATTTTTTGAAGTGAATGCTCACTGTTTTAAACGATAACTGAAGCAGAAATTGTTCTGATTCACCTACGTTAGGGGCTTGCTTTCTTACGCTTGAAGACTTTTCTCAGAATAAATAGTTCTTCAGCATGAATACCAAATATTTGTAAAGCAAATCAATTTCACTGAGTATCAGTCTCTTAACCAGCAAGTCCTCTGTGAACTTATACACGCCCTTATCAAGAGCCAATTTGGAATCTTGAATTCCCTCTTCAATTAATTTGTGTGTGCAAACTTCAAAACCGCTATTTAGGACAAAAGCTTTCTTTTAATACAACTTCTGAAGTCAGAAACTCCTTTTTATACTAACAGAATTCTCATGCACTTTAACAAAAATAGGACCTAACTTGAGTGACATCCAGAATAACTGTCCTGACATTAACTATTTTTTTTTTACGTGAGACTGTATAGTTAAACTGAGCGAATATTTTATTAAACGGTAAGTCTGAATAAGCAGGTCATTTTAAACAGAGTGAAGGATTTTGAAATGGAATCATTTTAGACATGAATCCAGGTTCAATCTAAAACAAAAATCTTTACACAGTTTAGGACACATAACTAATGTGTCCTATGATTTTCTTCACTACTATTAACTATTGATCATAATCACTGCAACAGTTATAATCTGTTTGCTTGTGACAGCTTTTGAAGGCACGCCAATGTTTAGGATGTGCAACCAACTATCTATTCCAGAATTTTTCACCAAAGAAGTAGAAAGCACTTTTTTTACCTAATAAGCTTACGTGATTAGTTCTGATATATTAGAAGACTAAATACAGATATAGTGAGGATAAAATATACTATATACTCATAACTAAAATAACAGAAGAATGCTTTGTATAAAAGTGTGAATGCCAATATTCAGAAATTCAGAACTCATTCAGAATGATTTGTATGTGATAACCAACTTTGCTAATAATGTAAAAAATATCCAGAATCTAATAATAAGTTAACACTCTGCTTTGCCTTTTTAAGATAGTGAGTTCTTCTAAAATGTTGTTATCTAAAGCTGGCTAGGAAAGATTTTTATTTTTTCCTACAGTAAAAAATTTACTTTTTATTGATGAACACAAACCTGGAGGCATTTGCACTTGTCTTGGATCATCAGCAACAGGAGCAAGACTAGCAATAATAGCATTGCAGCAGAGTTAAAACATTCAGCACTTTCAAGCTGGCAACTCGCTCTGCCCTAATGGAAGCAAAACTTTACAGCCCATAGACAACACTGGTGCTCATCTCCTGAATAAAGCAGGGCACTACAAACTCTTATTGGTTCTGTGGCCAGTAATGTGTCCATTTCAGATTCTGGCACTGATTTACAGAGCCCTGAACAGGGAAATGTCACAGGATCCCAAAGAAGAAATGGTCCTCTCTGGGGACCCACCTTGGTAGCTACCATCACCAGGAACATTGCATTTATCAGAGCCCAGAGGAGCAGGCGAATGAACTTGGTCAAATGCAGGCCCAACTGGAACACCAGGAGAGGTCAGGAAGAGCCATACCCTATACCACCTTCAGATGACGACGTAGGAATACCTTCTCAGACCCTTCCCCAAAGGAACAGAGGAGAAGAAAATCCATCATGCCTAGAAGCCAATGACTAAACCAAGACCAGGGAAATAAGCATTGAACTTGGAATTAGGAGCTCAGCACTACTTCTTGAGCAGGATGAAGAATGAGCTGCCCTTAGAAAACTTTTTTTTTTTAATATTTTTTTTTGCAGTCTTGCTACATTTAGTTCGTAAGTACATTTAAAGGAATGACAGATTTTGCTAGAAATCAGATTATTGCAATTTTATGGTGATTTTATGTTGTGATTTTATGGTATTCAACTTGCCAGAGCTGGAAATAAACTCTGTATCATTGGAAGGCTTGGACAGGATACATGGATTGTTTCTCACTCTTGACACTGCACCACGAGTGAAATAGTCTTGGAACTCAGACCTCCTTGTTTTAAAAATCTATTTTAATCTGGTCCACATTAGGGAGAAAGTAGGAAATATCTTTGTGACAGATTATTTCCTGGAAATTGAGCACCTTGACCAACATCTGGAAATGTACCAATATTAAATACCACAATATATACCAATACTAAACGCTACAATATTAATGCACCAGTACTAAAAGTACTGAAACTGAGCTAGCAGGTACAATGCAGGTGAGGTCAAATATGAATCATGAATATGATCTTGGCCTGGGCAGGGGGAAGATAATTTAATCTCTGTTTCTATAAAGTATCTCTCTATAGAGATAACCACAAATGCAGCAAAACAAGTCATAAGATCACATTTCCTTGTACTGATGTTAAATCAATAGGGTGAATTTCAGTATTTCAGAGTTTGTTTAAAAAGAATAGTTTTGAGAAAAAACTTACAAACCAAATATCACCATAAAGAAAACATGTATGGAAGAATGTATGGAAAAAAATCACTAAGGCACAAAGCAAGCAAAAAGCTCACTAATAAAGAAAAAATGTATGGAAAAAATGTATGGAAAAAATCACTAAGGCACAAAGTAAGCAAAAAGCTCACTAATATTGAACAGTTATCTTGCTGTCCACTTATACAGAGAGTTAAGACATTAAAACACTTTCACAAAACTTTGTTCTGATGTGTAGTACTTTCTGATAGATCTCTGAAATGGTTGGATTTGAATTCACTTTTAACTAATTGACACAAGTCATTAAAGCTATTTTTGATAGGGAAATGTCTGAAGTGAGAAAACAAAATGATAAAAATTCTTGCTATTTTCTCATTGTTTTATGATACATGTCAAGAAGATATTACTCCACAGACTTCCTTCGGGCAGTACATGTATTGTTTAATCTGTCTCAGAATAAAAACACATGAAGTATGTAGCTTTTGCTTTGGTTTTCACACTTGTGTAAAAGTGTGAAAGTAAAGTAAAACAATGTGCCTCTCAATAGCATTAACAGGTTTATTCTCTTCACACTGTCACCCCATCTCTGCTTCTCCTTATCCATGTGACTGTCTCATCTAGCACGCCTACAAGCAACGTAAATTGTAATCTCTTCACAAAATTTTAGGAACATAATAACAGCATCTCTGTTCTGCTGAAATTCAACTGTAAAACATGAAATGAACTTCATCTGTTTATTTATTTTGATAGGAATTATTATTTCTCTCTGTGCACTCTGTTTTCTCCAAATTGTGTAACTCTATCTTTCTGTGTCATAGTTTCTGTTTCCACGAAGACTTACAAATGATAAAAATATATTTACTATTTATATATTAGATATGTGTTGCATACACAATATATAGGTTGTATATAATACGGCAATATAATATGATATACTACTTATAAGTAGAGCACCCACTTCAACGATTTTAACCAGATTGGTTAAATAAGATACCTGCCATATACTCTAATTTTTCACTTTTTCACATTTTTAAATTCTCATAAGACTTGACTGGTCCTCAACAAAATATATCAAAATGTCTTTCCTTGTGTAGGTGTTGTAATGACTATGTTTCCCTGGGATCCTTTCAATACCACATCACAAGGCACTGCATATTTTGCCAGGGAGCTGTTGCTCTACATCAGCACTCTGATATCTTTTCCTGTGAAACTGGTTTTAGACAGGTATGTGCAGAAGGAAAGAAGAAAGATTTTCCATGGTGGTAATTACTAGCTGCACAAAAGAAAGATATGGAAAACTCCCCTCCAAAATTATCTTCTAAATCCCTGAAATGGAAATGGTTAAATCTGCCATGAGATATAAGCATTTATATCTCTCTGATAAACCATGTTTCATGTTACAACCAGAGATATTATTATCCTTATAAATGTCCAGTACTTTATGAACTGCAGTAATCTCCTGCCTTAACATCATTTGGACAAAATATATAGAAGCTATTTGTGCTCTGTCTATCTCAGAAACAGTTGGTTCAGTTGTTAGAATTATTTCCCAAAATGAGTTTTCTGAAAAAAAAAGCCTTTCTTGCTTTACTTCTAAGTTGTAATTTCTGTGGGAAGATAGTCTCAGTCTAACTCTCAACACATTCTCTGAATTCCTTCATTCATTACTGTTAATTCTGTGCCTCAGCTTTTATTCCCTCTTATTGACCACAAAAAAATTATCCATATCCATTTATACATAACTTGCATCACTGTTTTGAAAGCTTCAGAGTATATACTTATTTTTCTAATTTGAAATATATTTTTCTAACTGGCTTTGGAACTTGCAGAGGTCCACTCATTTATATTTTAGTACTCTCTTTCTCTTGCACTGGCTATGACTTTGGGTTTTGATGTTATTTCTCTTGCTGATGTTTTTACCAGTATTACTATATACTAGAGAGAAATCTTAACAGAACATCCCGCAGTTATTTATAAAATCATTTATTTTTCTTTGGAACACATGAGCACTTGTGAAAAACGGTTATCCTTTCCCCTCTCCAGTGTATTTATTTCAACTGTTTTTTGTATCACAGAATCACTCACGCAGAGAATAGTTGCAGGTGGAAGGGATCTCTGGAAACTGCCTGGTCCAACTCCTCTGCTCAAAGTGGGGTTAGCTACAGCACGCTGCTCATGACTCTGTCCCATCAGGAGTTGAGTATCTCTAAGGAAGCAGACTGAAAAACCTCTCTGGGCAAAATTTGCAGTGGTTGACGACAGCCACAGTAAAAATATCCTTCCTTGTGTCTAAATAAAATTTCTTCCATCTCAGTTTGTGCTCCTTGGCTCTTGTCCTTTCTTCGGGTACCACTAAGAAGAAATTGTCCCTTTCTAACTTTCTCTCATCGGATACTTATACAATGGATAAGATTCTCCACCAGTCTTTTCTTTAAGCTGAACAGTGCCAGCTCTCTGCACCCTTTCTCATATGAGACACGCTCTCATATGGATGCAGAGCAACCATTTGGTACATCAGGCACTCCTTCCAGTTTCCTATCACCAGCAAACTTGCAGAGGGTGTGCTCCATCCCATCACCCAGGTCATTGATGAAGAAGTTAAGCAATACTGCTCCAAGAAGCAATCGCTGACGGACACCACTAGTGACTGGTCCCCTGTTGGATTTCGGAAAGTCATCACAACACTTTGGGCCAGGTTGTTCAGGCAGTTTTCAGAGGGTTAGAACTAACTGTTCTCATAGCTCATTTATGTAGACTGTACTTCAATATGCCTTAGTCTAAGCATGAATTTCACTCAATTTTCTTTACTCTCAGCATCTAAAAGGGTTGTTTGGAAATCTCAATCACTTGCTGCCCATTTCTTTCATTATAAAGATTCATTATAAAGAATTTCAATTGATATCCATCCTACATCAATCCTTAAAGCAGCTCCACCTTAACTTTTTCCACTCCCATTCACAAAGGCTGTATTTCTTTTCTCTGATACATTATTTCATCGTTTATGAAACTCTGTCCTTTTCCTCTGTTTTTTATTTCCCTTACTCTTATCAAAGACTTGATCAAACACCATCACTAAAGACAAGCAAACTGTATCTATCTCCTTTCCTCTTTTGATTATTATTTGATAAACTTTTCCAAAGAATTCTAGTAAGTTAATGAAATGTAAATAATTCTAAGTTAATCATAGTTTTAAATCCTGTTCATATCATAGTTTTAATCCAGCAATTTCAGTCCATTCCTCCACCCCAAAAGCAATCTATAGAACCTTTAATGAAAAATATAGTACTATTACCAACTTTCTCCCTTCCTAGTATTACAAGGACTTTGCAGTAAGTACTAGTACTAACAGAGCAAAACAACAGCAGCAGTGGTGTCCCCTGGTATTTCCTCCAGGATATATTCATCCCCACTGTATCCTACAGTTGAAGAACACAGCATGTTAAAGAAAAAAATGGATCATCCAATTCTCCTAGCAAAGAACTCTTGCATTTCTATAAATTGAAAAATCACTGATCACTACATTAGCATGACTCCCAGAAAGGCAAGTTGTGGAACTTTCAGTGATTTTGGCAGAGACAGCTGATCAATGCAGAGAGTACTTCACACACTGACACTCACAGAGAATGTAAACTTCTTATGAAGGGTTTGGAAATAAAAGGTCTGAAACATGAGCATATCTTAAGTATGAGCATAAGAATATGACACAGATTCTAAATTTCCTTCACATAAAGTATGGATAGCTATAAATAGCTGCATAAAGGATAAGCAGTAGAAGGAAAAGTGTCAATGTAGTGCAACATTAAGTAAAGAGAAGAAAACATGCCAAGAAACTAGTCACAAACGTAATGTTATTTCATCAGAGCACCTCTTACTGTTGAAGCAGCATAGTCTTTCTGAGCCTTGCATATTCTTGTATTTTTTTAATTGTTCTATATAAGAAAATGATTGAAGAAGTGGACATAAGGGAAGGCTATTCAACATTTATGCTGCCTGTCAGTCTGTCATCCATCTGTCTCTTCTTTACTGTTATCGCTTCCTTTTTTATATGAGAACTTGTATCAAACTGACTTTATAGATTTACTTATCTCTCCAATCTCAAATTTAATAGTAAGGAGACATGCAAAGGGAAAAAGCAAGATCCGTGCTTTCCATGCTTTAAAAATATGGTATTTCATTCTCATTATTCATTCAGTTTTATTTTAGTCATAAGCATATTTTTTTTAGCATGGATTGTGTTCACTCACTTGACTATTAATGTAGATAAAACAACATTGAAGTTTAATGCTTTTTATTTCTGCAAAATAATTATGTTTGGATGTTTTCCCCAAAAGTCTAGTGACTACTCCTTTCCAGTATGTCCCAATGTAGCTCATAATTAAACCTCACTTGCTGAGGGCACTCTCTGTCTATTTCACCAGGTTACCTTTTTTTATGAACCAACTATAAGACTCTAGATTCTACTATTTACAACAGATATTTATTTAGCTCCAAATCTTATTTCAATTGCAAAAGCCAGTATATTAATCAAAACCAATCTGCTGCTCTTATAAATATGTATGTGTTACTAATCTTACAGTGTATGCTAGTAGTATAGTGGCAAAACCAGATTCCCTTTTAATCAGGAAATGAAATAGCTGAAAGCAGAAGGAAGCCACTAACATCAGTGGCACTTTTCAGGTAAAAACTATATTGCATCATCCAGCAATGACAGAATACTCAAAAAGCAAAATAAAAAATAAACAATAAAAAAAGGAAAACACACATTAAGTAATTCAGTTTCTGGATCAAAATCATTGCCCTTGAAAGACTGTATCACTAGCAGAACTTGGCATAACTGGATATACTGATGCAACTTGGGATTTTTTTTTTGTTTGCTTGAGATAGAGATTTTTTTAACCTTTGTGCCAAAAATAAGACCCTTCAATAAAAAAAACCTGAAATGCATATTTGTTAAAACTATTTTCTTAATTGTGCCTGCTTGGTATAAAAATATTCACCTGGGCCTCCTTAATCAAGACATTTCTGGACTGCGTTTGAGGGTTTGGAAGATCTAGAGATCATCTAGTCCAACCTCCCTGTTCAAGCTTTACTTGGTAATTTAACTACTAAAAGGCCATAAGAACACCCTGATAACCAACAACCATTAAGCAGCAGCAGATGTAAGTTAATATAATTATATTTAACATGCAAATCATTAATACTATGTTAATAGCACATACAAGAGGCAAGGACGAGTTTCTCAGATAGATATACAAATATACAGTGTTATCTTCTGAGATATATGAAATAGGATACACAAATGGGACAGACTGGACACAGAATGGCCTGAAAATGTTCCTGGGTGAACTGACATCCTTCTACCATGTAAAGAAAAATGTGGCAAATTTATAGAGATGGAATCACACAAGCATATAGGGGTTTGTTTGTTTTGTGGAATTACAGAAATTACATACACATAGAAAGCTTGCCTTTATTCAAGCTGGTTAAAAAAAAGCTGGTGTTGAAAAGATCCTACTGTCCCAAGACAGCATTTCTTGGTATCAAACATTAATCCTTTCCTTTTTAAGATTTTCCATAAAATTATGCGCCAAATGTATTATTTACCTATTTCAGAAGCAGCCACTGTGATGTTGTACCAAGGTGTTTCCTCTCTGTCAAAGATCTTGGCAGTCTTGATGGTCCCAGTGCTAGCATCAATGGTGAAATACCTATCTTCTTCTGTGTTATGATCAACGAAATATCTATGAAGAAATAAAACAGCAAATACATATCAGTTGAGCTGTATCTCATCCAAAATAACAGAAATCTACATAAGAATATTGCTTGCATACTCTAAAATCCTACAAATTAAAATAGAACCTTAAGAAAAATTCTGCACTATGAGGGCATTTAAAACAACCCTTTTGTTCCTGTCATGATGTCACTTGATTTCCTGATGCATAACAAGGCTTTTGTGATTGGGAGTCACAAAGACAAAAATTGCCAGCAGATGACATTTTACACAGCAGCATTATGTTAAAACTGACATACTATTTGCATTAAAAAAAAAAAAAAAAAGAGAAACAGAAAGGTGAAAGTTGTAATTCTTCTGCTAATTATTTACTGCAAAACAGTGTGCTCTATGCTTTACCTCTACTGAAGCAGGGCTTCCTGACATACCATTAGCAATATGATGAAATGAGCCACTCTGAAGATGAACATTACCGAGATTGGTTGAAGGAAGAGCTGATTCAAAGAGCTGTAATTGGCATTAGACTAGCAGCAGAACTAAGCCCTACTTAACCCCCTCGCCTCTTGGCACATTGCCTGGTAGAGAAAGCAAAAACCTTGAAGTGGATAATGGAAGCAGACTGAGGGAACACAAATGGAGAGGTTGACAAGACTTTTTCTTTCCTCAAAGCCTAAATCATTTACGATAGCTTTTAACAAATAAAGCAATTACAGACTTCTATCAAGCCTACTTTACTAACTTCAGACTTGATGGAAAAATAAGGAAAAAGATGCCAAGTCTTTTATATACCATAATTGTTTTGCCTGATAATTTGTCAGCCATGCTTTCATTCTCTGAAGTCTTTAATATATGGAAGCTATATATAGGCCAGAATGATTTATTTGTCATATCCAATTGCTACTATTTCTACATCATCAAAAATGTAATTGCCAGCTAATAAATAGAGTGGTGCTCAAAAAGGCTGCAAAGCTCAAAACAATTAAAATAACTTCAGTTCTATTTCTCTCACAATGTACTTATTTAGACTATTTGCGGAAAGGAAAAACAAACAAGCAAGTGAACATTTGGTTGAATGATGCATTAAAGTAAAATGGGGCTTGTGAAACAGCAAAGGAAATGGAGCACTAAAGGAGAAGGCAGCAATTTGAGTGAGTTGCCTTAACTGCTCAGATGATGAGAGACAGTGAATAAGACAGCTAGGATATGATAACTTAGGTTGAATTTTCTTTACTTAAGAGAATCTGAACTCAGCTCTCCCACCTGCAAGAACCATTGTACATTTGCCTTATAACATGCTGCTTTTGGTTGTAGCACTCAAGTTCTTTTAACATGCTTAGTATTTTCAAGAATCAGAGAATTATATATTATAAATTGACAACAGTCAAAACTATGCTATAAAATCTATTCTTCCTGCCTTCTTCCTTTCTTTCCTTCCTTCCCCTCCACATCTTGAAGAGTGAAACAGCTCCCATAAGAGAGAGACCAAGGAATACAGACTTCATACTCCAAGATGGAGAGGTGGCACACCAAAGTGCCTATTAGTTTCATATTTCTTTGCAGCAAGGATTTAACTCTCTGTCCTCTGTTCCAGTTATCTATGAAGAGTTGCATCTCCTATACACAGAGCCAGCATTATTTCTCACTAGATGCAACGCATTTTGGAAAACAGAGGAGGACCAACCCCTGATATTCCATAAAGCTGTTGTGCTTGCCAAAGAGCTGTTTTGAGATCCGAATTATGTACAGAAAGTGCATGCCTCAGTGGAAAAGCCCTTCCATGCCTTATGCCTAGAGGTATAGGAAAGATGAACTATGATAAATTGTTGGAGCATGTTGCCTGCATAAATATTAAGGGGAGAAACAGTGAACATCTGACAGTGTTGGGTGAGCTGGAGAGGGCACACATATACAAATGTCTTCCATATGATGAATGAGAATGATGACAGAGAAAGGCTGGAAGCATAATGATCCCTCAAATAATTTTCCTGGAGATCTTAAAAGGAACCTTTACTGGTACAGCTTACCCACAGACCTGCAATGATGAAAATTAATTATTTCTCTCTTACTGCCTTGCTATTCTTGACTCCAGAGGTCTCTTGATAATGACAAGAATTATTTGCTTTAAAAATATGCCACATTGACCTGACCTGCCCTTATGGAATATACAGTCCCAAGCCAAAGCAATTTATAAGACAAGAGTCTTGTCCCTGCAAACATTTATTACTGTGGTCATTGACTACTTACTTCCAAAGCAGGCACAGTGGCTACCTTGTGAGTCACTGTTGTGTTAACCACAGAACCGTAAGAAAAGAGGGCCATTTAGCATTTGCATACAGGAGTTTAAAATTAAGCAAAATTTCAAAGTGGCTTTAAAACACTAAGATCACCACACTGCTTTGTGTACTCTCTCTCTGATTCATAATCGTGACAAATTATCACCCCTCTGTCCCTGAGTAAACTACAGAAACAAAAATTAAAAATATCTACCCCTATATATGAAGCCTGTGTAGAAAAACAGACTGAAGTTTGATTATGTCCTGAATTGTGGCTATCTCACACTTCATTTACCTATAATAAAGGAGTGTCTTAGTTTTTGGAACTGACCAGCTTTTTCTATACGACTAATTTAAATGAAGCTTATAGAAGCTTAGCGCTCTCAGTTTAGGACTCTGTGTTGGATGAATAATTTCAAATGCACTTTTCATGTCGTTCATGAAAAAAAGTGGTCCTGAGGTAATTTATTTTACTATCACATTTGCTTTTAGTGATATTAGAAAAATGAAAAATGTCTCTAATTTATCCATAGTAGCATTTTTGTACTGACTTTTGAATATAGTTACAGACATATTAAAACATCCAGAGCCAAAAAGAACTATCCTTGGCCATGAAAAAAAAATGTATCCATTTCTTATGCTCTGCTATTATTATCATTTTGAGTTTTCCTCTATTACTCCAGATTCTTCTTTAGGAACACCTTTTATATTAACATCTAAAGCAGCCACTTGCACTCACTGCTGAGATTCCCAACTTTTGCGTACATCTATCTGAGTAAATAGCTACGGAAGATAGAACTGCATACTGATAGAACTATAAAAAATACTAGTCTGAAATATTGCTCCCAAGTGCACTGAAAATATTCTGTACAACTCTGTAGAAATTGTATTAAGAAACTCCCTTAGTAGAACTACTCCTTTTTATAACACATCACAGCAAGAAAAAAATTCACTGTATTTACAAAGCAGATAACATTCTACTCTTAATAAATACTGGCCACTGATTCATCTACAGGATGACAGTAGAAGCCAGGCCTATTCCTGAATATGATATACTTCAGAGCTGACTATGCTTTACTTAGGCTTCTGAATGTATCTGTTCTAGTTTTAAAATTATTTATTTCTAAAGAATAACAGCAGCAATAAAGGTAGTCTTATCCTTCTTCCCTTCTTTTCCCCTGTCCTCTCCTGAACTGCTCCTCATGGTTTCTCTAGACTGCAAAAAGCCATAGTATGCATATTGAATTTCAAAGAATTACTCTAGAAGCGAGTCTCCACGTTAGTTCCATTGAGGGCTTCTTCTCACTTACTCAGAATACATTCATTTAAAAATGAATTTATGATATTAATCGCAAATATTTATTTACAGACATTTACTCATGACGATGCTAGGTGAATTAGCCATTAAATAAGCACATTTGAATAGCAAGGCACAGGTTATTAAAGAGACTTAATGAGAGATGCTTAGGTAAACAGCCTTCTATAACTGTTTACCTGTGTATCTGCCACATCATCTAACGAGTCTGAAGGAAATTAAATAACAAAACTCAGTCATGCTAGTGCTGAGAAATGCCACATATTGCTATGACAGCCCTTCTCACCTCCTGTGAAAAGACAGGAGCCTTTTCACAGAGCAGCAGCTTAGTAGGACATTCCCACAATTCATACTGAACACTACAAACATTTATGTGAGTTAGGAAGTTAAGAGAAATCTATGTGTCAGCCAGGGCGTAGACATCTTAAAAAGAACACCCTGGATGTATACAGTAGTGTACATCAATAAACCAGTCAGGCTCTAAGCATACAATACAGAGAATGTTGGACATGAAGATTTTAGCACATGCTGAGGGAGTTTAGGAACATTAATGACTTCCACATCTTTTAGGGGGGCTTCTGAAGCTAAAACCCCATAAGCACTTGCGGAATCTCTGTCCCTAACTTACCGAGAGTCTTGAGATAATATCAGCATCCATTTCTCCCTCTATCAAGTGATACAGCCTGCTCATTCCAGTGTGTCTCTCCCCAAACATTGCATTTTAAAGGTAAGTCTTGATTTTGAATTTTTCCCTAGTATTCAGATGTTTTGTCTTTTTTTTTTTTTTAATGTTCCTTGGAACAACCTCTAACTTATTCTTTTACTATCCTATTCTTATTTGAAATCTACAAGCAAGAATTCCTTTGAAAATTTCCACCTTGCATGCAAACCACCAGTCTTAATGACCATCCAAAAGCACATCTCAGCCAGACCTGGATATGCAGGTGACAGTACTTTGTGTTGCCAAATCAACATACAGGTAAATAGCCATCCCTCTAACAACAACAGAAGTTGATTACAAAGAATTACATAAAAAGATGATGTGTCTGCCATGGGAAGAATCTTTGCTGCCAAACCAATTGGTCAGACTATCTAAGGGCCATCTATTAGAAATTACATGCTTTTTTAAGGAAGTCTGTTTAGTTAAAAAAAAATTAGCAGAGGATCTTTTCTCAGAAAGAGATACTCAGATTCAAAGGATGGAGATTTTTTCTTCAAAAGTGCCCCAGAAAAAGATGTGTAAGCAGCAGCAGCGGCACAGGATGAGGGAGGTAGAGCGGGCAGAGAAGTGATAGAATTCCTCAGAGCTCCATGACAAATGTCCCGTGCTGGGCTCTAACTCCAGCTCACACTTTCATCTTCTCCTCCTTTCCTGAGCAACGCTGCTCCTGGGCCTGTGAACCAGACACATTGTCGGAAGCCAAACAAGACAGTGTGGATACATTTTGCTGCCCTGATGGCTTTGCATCGCACTGCCTCCTTCCCACGGCCACTCTGTTTCCCTGCAGTTCAAAGAAACGCTTGCAAGAGAAAAGCAATCGTCAAGTGTGACTCTGAAGGTTGGCTGCCGAAACAGCAGGTAACCGATCTTCTTCCTGCAGCGTGTGTGGTAGATTAAAGAGATCTTAAATGCTCCAGAAGTCTTCAACTGAAGACTACAACTGATAACTGTAGCTGTCAGATGTGCTTTCCAAACATGAAAACGAAGAAAAATGTTTGAAGAGAGCTTGGAGAACATAGTATATCTCAGGCTACCATTCCATGTTTTTTTTCCCTAGATGAGTATAACCTGACTTTGAAGAGACTATTACTCTTCTCAGGGTGCAATCAGGAATTCATTTGGAAATACAGTTGCCACTGAGCTAGCTCTGGCATTGGCATCCATAGTGCCATCTGTCCCACAGGACCTGGGTCACCCATGGTGCTGCCATCCAAGCCCAGCACAGGTGGCAGGGCGTCCTCTCTCCTTTTCCCAGCAAACTGCTTTGCAGCTCATGCACAAGCTGGCATCACATCCCTGCTCCCATCACCATCCCTGATCACTGCTGGCATGCTGCACACCTTTGACACTGGAAAACGGGAGCACACTTAACTTGAAGGTAATGAGCCACTCCTGTACCCCCATCTTTTCTAGCTGATGATTTCTGTCAACTTCTGTTAGTCATGTTCATCTTTCTTAGCTAGTTCTGCCAGGAACACAGGCTAAGAACATCCAAGACCCTTAGAGGCACAAATTAGAAGTTGAAGGAACATAGAGATTTTTCTTCTTTTTCTGATTTCATGAATCTCTTCAGAGGATTACAACTGTCCAAAGGCATTTTAAACAGATGTGTTCATGGCAGAACTGTTATACCAAAGCTGCTTTTTATTCAGATAAATTAACACTTCGATTCCAATGCTGTGAAGAAATAAAGTGCAGCCAGTGTTATATGAGAACCATTTTTGTTCCCACAAGGTTTACCAGCTCAATAATGGTATTAACTTACATATTATTCATGCTTTTTGACATATTCACAAAGGAAAGACTCAACAAAAACTAAGGTTCATAGGTTTCTATAGATTTATTGGTGTTGGATGGCCCTATCAAAAGATTATCTTATAGAGATTTGTTGAAATATGAAGGCTGATTCTTAAAACCATAAAAGAATTTTAACTACTGGAGGCACTTCCAAGTCAGAGGAAATTACAGAAACATAAAGATGATGACTTGGAACAAAAAATCAGGCTCTAAGTCACTATGTAAAGATGATCTGTCAGTTTTTCTCTCAGAGTACTAAAGTGAGGGATGGAGGTGGTTCTGGTTGCTGTGGGATCTTGACCATCCTCAACTGCATGGTTATTAGCTAGAACATCTGTCAGAACAGCTTATTAATTCCTGCACATAAGAGATTGACATTTTGTTAAGCTAATGTGTTTCGAGGGTAGCAGCAGCACCATTGTGTGGGAGAGTGGGAGGTCTGGAACACATAGTTGGACTAGAACCAAAAATAATTGGAGGCCTCGGGGGAAAAAATCAGCGGCATATCTCCTCAACATTGAATAAAAAAAAACTCAGAATGGCTGTTTCCTGTGAAGACAGACAGAGAATCAGAAGAGAAATTGGAAAAAAAAAATCCCCATCTCTAACCACTCAAAATACGCCCATTTCTAGCCATCTATTTTGATGTACAGACAATCTTGGAGGAAAAGGATCTCGGAGGAATAAGGAAAGTGAATGAAAAAAGAGGTACAGTGGAGAAAGATGCTTCAGCCTCAGGAAAAAAAAAAATTAAAATACTATTTTCAGTTTCAACCCTGCCTCGCCCCCAGCAGTCTCCTGCACCTCCACCTAATGAGCTGATATTGTACAGCCAAATTTCAGTGACTGGGTGTGAATCAGAATTTCAGGTTTCTTTTATTCTGTCTCTAATAAATATACACTTTGCACGGGGAAAATAGTATACAAACAGAATCCTCTGCGAGATCTTTTTGTCTTTAGGGCTCTCAGAAATAATTATTTAAATATCTAAAACTCTGTGGGTGTGTTCTTTTGACAACATACAAGCATTCCTTTTAAAATCCCATTTAGTGTTAACATGACTTTATCACTAAACAGCATTCAGGATATATCTCTATTTTACTACTACATCTGCAAAGTGAATGTAGGCTGCTCGGTCTCATGCAGGATTTGAAAAACAATTTCCTACACCACATTAATGGTTATAATCATCTGTACTTGTCATTCATTGTTTAACTTCACACTACTTTATCTGAAAGAAAGGAACACAAGACTGTCAATTTAAACCAAATGGGGAAAAGCAACTTTCAGTTCATTATAGCTTCTTGATACCAGTAAGGTGATTGGAGAGCAATTTTAGCACTCTTCAATAAAGTACCAAAACTGCTATAATATATCATCCATCACAAGGCAATACTCTAAGATCATCAGTAAAGTAGGAAGCCATGATCAGTGCTGAGACTGTACTTGCAAGCTTCATTAACTTGTCAAAAAAGGGGGAGTCCGATATTCACAGAAAAGCTTTACTGATTTTGCAAGCACTACTTCTGTTTGCAGGTATTTTGTTTGTTTTTGGTGCTTTTCTCTAACATGATTAATGCTTTCTATATCTCTTGGAAGCAAAACAATTGCTTTACATAAGAGAGAACCCGCTGCACCTTTATGTTTTATATTCTTTATTTGATTTTGGTTTTTAGTAGCAGGGTCAAGACTGCAGAGCAGAAAGAAGCCTATTTTCAGGAAGTCTTTCAGGAAGTCACTACACTGGTGTTCCTTAGCTAATGAATTTCAGTCCTGCCTTGCAAAATTCGAAGTAGAACATAGAGTGGCACGGATGCAACATGAAAATGATTTGAATTTTGATGTATTAATATCACCAACCTAATGAAAGTTTCAAAGATCCTGAAAAAGATCTGAAAATTTTTAAACAAACCATGATAGATATCATTCTGAAAATGGATTATGCTTATATTTCTTATTGCTTTTACTACAGGATTCTAATCAGCATCAACACCCTTTTCATCAGAAGCATTCTGTTAAAATAACTGGAAAGAGACAATCTGTGCCCAGAAGTACAGTCTAATTCAAACCTAATTAATAGGTGTATCAAATGGAATTTTTAAGTTTTCCTAAAAATTCATTTCAGCCTACGTGAAAAAGATGCAAATTTAAAAACCTCTAAACCAACCAATCATACCCTGTCTGAAGAAAAGAAACGAATAATTGCTACATTTATTACTACAAATGTTCTTTTTTTTTGCTGGTGCTGAGCAAGTAAAACGGTGGTACAAATATGGGCACCGAGCCAGTGAACTCT
Source organism: Tinamus guttatus (assembly GCF_000705375.1). The sequence goes on along the minus strand of NW_010586171.1, from coordinate 27,831 downwards.
GAAAGATTTTCAATTCAGGCAAGATCTGAAATTATAGTGCTAGAACTGCAGCCAGACAGTAAGGAGAAAAAAACCCTCAGTGTCCCCACAATTGATGACAAGAGAGGTGGGGGGGTTGTTTTTTTTCTTTCTACTTTTTTCTTTTTTTATTGTTTTAGCTCCAAGATTTAACTTTAGAATAGATTTCCCTTCAGTGTTGTTAATTACTGTAACTACTCCTCTGACCATTATTCTGGTTATAAGAATAGTTCCTTCTACCAGAATAAAGTGCTATTTAATTGGGCACTGAATAAATCACAGCTGAGACACACACTGTGTCTCTTAACCAGCTGGACAATAAAAAAGTGATATGGTTGAAACTCTGTGTGTGTCTAATGCTTTATCAATCTCACACATAGCAATGAGTGTCCTTAGAAAGTGGAAAGGACACACAACTGGATTAGGAAAAACTGCTAAGCAAATTGCTGCCAGTTCTGTACACTCATGGCATTCGAAACTGTGTCTAAGCCATTTGGTTGACTAAATATAATTCCACACAGATCAGGTGTGCAAGTCATATCTGTACCTGTCTTCGATGGAGATTATGTTATCTGTATTTCCTAGTGCAGACATACTGCATTTTTCTGTTATTGTTCTTATAATTAGTGTTATTTTTTTGAATTAAATTAGAACTGTGGAATGAAGGAAAGAAGTGATATTATTATGTTCAGACTATCTTTCAGATTCATCAGGGTTTTAATCAACTAAGAGCATCCTTGCAAAGCAGCACATTTATGACCATAAATGTGTGCTGTATGCTTGCTTCTGAGTACAACAACTTCCACTGAGCTGTTCCTATGCTCATTACCATGAGCAGAGCATGGGCAGAGACACTGCTCATGGCCCAGCAGCTCTGGGCAGCTCGCCAGGCCCAGCTTGCTCCCAGGCAGCTTCTGAGGACAGTCCTACAGGTTCTTCAGCTTGCACACGGGACACTCAAAAAATGTGTCAGACAAGACCTTAGAGGATGAGTATGTCCATAAAAATCGCACCTGCTCACAGGTAGCACTCACTGCCAGTCCCACAGAGCAGGATAACGCCTGCCTCCAGAGCAGACATGGTGACAATATAATGGTATGTTAAAGATATTTGAGCTGCTACCGCCCTTGCCAGAGCCCTCGAAGAGCTGGCTCCTTTTGAATTACGTTTTACTAGAACTTCATTTTTTCCTCGCTGAAGAAATAGAGAGATGGGACAAAAAAGTAAAACTTACTGGGACAAAACAAAAAAGGATAGAGAAAGATAAGGGCAATTTTTGTCCTCTGTTCTTTAGAAAATATGTATAATTTAATGCTATGTTCTCAATCATTTGTTAAAAATTCCCATTAAAAAAAAAAGAACACCTAGAGAAAATGTTCTGGAATTATTTTTCTTTCCTTTTCCAGTATCTCCAAATTATTGCTTGTTTTATTCAGAAAATCTATTATTGGCCTTCCCACACATTTTACAAACCACTACTGCTTTCCCTCCACCATTACTCTCTTATCCTTCTCTAGACAAAACCCTCAACAGTCACAGATGATTGAGTTATGGGTCATAGTCCAACCGCATTTGCCCTTCCTGTTCGCAAGCTATCATGAAATCTTTCTGATGATGTTAGCTGCTACTTCAGAATCACAGTACTACAACTACAGGCACCTGACAGTTATATTAACCAACATTCATAATTTAAGTCGTGGTTTAGACATAAATAAAGGCAGCCACTTTCAAGGGGCAATAACTTGCCATTAAGAAATTGTGTATATTGATTGTCTGACAGAAGACATTTTGAATCTTAGACTATTCGCACAAGAGAACCATAAAAAATGGATGTTTCTGTTGTTCTGCAGAAATTGTTCCATTTTACCATGTCTGTCACACATGCCCAGTGGATTTTGACTCAGTCGGGAGGCTAAAAAATTTGCTCCATTGTCTTAAGAAAAACTGTCTTCCAGGTATGTTCTTACAGGATTTGCACAAAGGCTTTACCACTATAAAAACGAATGGGAAAGGAATATATATTCATGATTTTTTTTTTCCTAAAAGATTTTAAACTTAATATCACCTTTGAGACAAATACTTGTTTATTGTTCCACAAATTTTTGACACTGAACGTCAGCTTAAAAAGCAACTCTTTCTACAAATTAAGCCATTGAAGAAAAAATGTCATTGGACACATGATGACTGAAAAAAGATGGAACTTTCTTCTAAATCAGGAATGAATTCAAATCATTCAGAACAAACATTCAGGGTTAAATCCACACACTCTGAAATTTAGAATTCTGATTAATATCCATATGTATACTTGTTGGCATCAATGCTTTTTCAGAATTGCTGTGGGGGTATTTACAGTTTGATATTAGTTGTTTAGTTCAGATCATGACTTATTTCCAAGCTAGTTCTGTCATGATAACAAGTACTCTGGCCAAGACAGCAACACATGAATCTTGTTTTTTTTTTTTTTTATTAGAATTGATCTGAATTATATAGGCTATATAAAATCTTTTCTATCTAATATGTTACATATTTGTTTAGTTTTCAAATGTTGTATGTGATGCTGCAAATGCTTCTTTCTCAGACAAACAGCACTTGTTTTTATCCCTAGACCTGGCAGTTGTAGATGCTATGACATGCCCCTAACACCATCAATATAGTAATGGAGAAGGTAGCAATATATCCAGTATATTCTTTCCCTGCCCGGTTAAAATTGAAGCGTATCACAAATTAATGATTTCCTCCACAAATACAATTTCTCAAGCATGTCTAAGAGGAAAGCAGTGCCTAAAACGGTTCCTGCCTTGAACAAGCCCCTGGCACAACTGCAGTGCCTGTGCTGAGAAGGTCGCAGGAGGCCAGGCCAATACGTGCACAGGTGACAGAGAGGAGACAGCATTACAGTCCTAAACGGATTCACCGGCAGAGGTAGGACACAGACTGGCAGGGCCATGAAGCACACCATTTAACATGATGTGAGAACATACACTGTTCTTGTGAGCTGCTTGGAGAGGTGCTGTCATAGCATGAAAAGCATGCAGCCCTTCGCTCAGACCAATAGCTAAATCACAAACGCAGCGCAAACAACCAACACCAAAAACAGATTGCATTATTAAATCTGACTGATGCATACAGACTAATAGTAACCAACCTATGTAACCATTCCACCCTATGTTTTCCTTGTATATACTAACATTAAAAATGTCATTTCAAACACTCCAGATCTCATTAACCCTTTAGTAAGTGGATTTCAATCCAAAAATCTGGATTTACCATACCTCACTAAACTGTTGGCTGTGTCAGGATCTTGTGCTGTTACGGTGCCAACAGCAGTCCCAATCTTTGCATTTTCATGAACTTCCATGACATAAGAAGGCATAGTGAAGAGCGGAGGTTCATCCACATCGCCAACAATGATCTTCAGCATTGTTACATCTTTAAATGGTCCCAAATGTGAAAAGCGGAAATCAAGATGAGTGTTTGCTCCTTCTATATTAAGTGTATAGGATTTCTTTTTTTCATAGTTGAGTGGCTGTTGGCAGAAGAGAGATGTATTATTACCATTCTGTGCTTCAGTTTAACCTGAGGTGTAGCTATATACACCTTCTCATTTTTTTCTTAATAGATAACTAAATTTCTTCATGGTTACTGCAGAAATACAGCATTCTGTGATATCCCAACAGCCACTGCTGTTCAGTTATAAATAGGAAGATATGAAGGACATGAAGCAAGGTGACTCAGGATATCTCTCCAGTAGAATTCAGGCAAAGTATTAGCTTTTTAAAAAAAACCCTCAGAATTGAGATTGAGCAGCAGTTTCTTTTTTCCTGAGATAACTTAATATTTCAGAATTTCATTCCCTTTCACATTTTATTGTTCAATGAACTGAACAAATAATACTCTAATATTGAACGTACAGTACAACACCCAGACTCAGATCTACTGTCAGTGCCACTTTAGCCTTGCCTTGTGCGACCCAATAGATTCCTATTAGGAAGTCTACCTTTCTACAAAAAAGAAAGAAGGTGAGGTCTGACTCATATCCCTGTGCATAAAAGCTTCCTTTCTTAGGAGTCCCTTTGCTACCTGCTATTTACATGTACAAAAATTGTTACCACCTTTCTCATCCAACTCCACAAGCATCATGGCAGAGGGTCACTATTCTCTTTCAGTGAAACTTCTGATACAGAAATTAAAACTCCTGTTAAAACCAAGAGCAAAAGTTGGATGATGATCTTAAATTCTACAATGCAGTAAGCTCTTATTGTTGTTACAAACCAGCATGACATTACAGAACGTAAGACTACAGACTAACCTGACTACATCAGATTGTGTAGCATTTTTTTGACTTGTTATATACATTTCAACCCTACATGATCACGAGATTACATCATGTTATACAAGATATAACATAAACAGGCACCACGTGACAAGACACACACAACTCAACTCTTCTACTGCAGAGAGCAATATAGTAGGGGAGACTATAGAGATGCTTAACTTAAAAATATGCAGGTAATGAAGTTCGATTAACAGAAACAGAACTAACATTTTTACTGAAAGTTGTGTTTACGGAGTCATAATCTTGAGGGTCCTTTTCTGTGGCCTCACTAAAACACTAGACTACTTTCCATAGAGAGAGAATCATGACTTTGTTGTGAGGGAAGTTATTTTTTTTCTATATATTGTCTGTTAGGTTTGCAATTACTGAAATAGCTTGAACAAATCGTAGTTCAGATCAGGTGCAATAGCCATCCTGAGAAATGTTTAGGGAGCTTGGGTTCATTGCAGTTTCCAACTTTACAAACCTTGAAACCTACTACCAGTGGCATAAATTCTGTTATTTACTGAGCTGCACAGACTCTGTTTACCATAACTCATGGTCTGAGGACATAGTTCTTTTGGGGTTGTGCAGAGAATAATAAAAGCAGTTTCTTCAGAACTCAGACCTCTTGTCCAGTCTCAGAATGTTGCATTTTCCATGTAGTGTCAAAGTCAATCTCTCAGCATGGAAGAGCACAGCAGTGATTGCTAGGACTGATTGTAGTGATGAGCACAAGGCTGAGCTAGGGCAGAAGAATCTCAGATCTACCATAAAACAAAGCACTTAGGATCAAAGCTAGTTAAAGACAGAAGTGTTAAACAATATTCCTTTTGTAATTTGTTGAACTTCTATCTCTTTCTACACTTGCATTAAGTTAGGCAAGTTCAAACATGCTGAGTGGTCATTTAAATGTTTCATGAAAATACGCAGGTACATAAAATTATAAAGCAGATTTCAAGGTTTTCCACTGTTAGATTTCAAAAGTGCTTCTGTGTTGAGCAAAGATACTTCTTTGATAGATACCTGATAGAAACTTCAACTCTTACCAGGTTTCAGATTTCAGACTTTAGTCAATTTATAAAGAAGGATAGATTAATGTTTATTATTATACTGAGGAGAATAGAACAGTTAATTTAGAGAGACATATACTACCACTAAGTTTCTACAGTCTCAGAACCAAAAATTGCATATGCATGGAAAAGCTGTGTTACAATAAAAACTTTTATGACATAATCTCAAGATGCTATTAAAAATACTTATGAAATAAACTACTTCCTGAATGAACACCCCTCTCTTTCCTCTACTACATCATGCATTCATCCATGCCATGAAAGATTTAGGTCATGATCTGCCACTGAAATCCCTTAAGACAGACGTAATGGCATGAGTGAACACCATTAGAATCAATATTGTTCTGTGTGGGCTTGGGCTTAACAGCCTGACTGAACAGAATGCAATATAAGGATTCAAGCCTTAGACCAAGGCTAAACAAGTACTGAACAGTAGAAAAGTAGCACCTAAGGCAAGAAATATGAGAAACACAATGTGTGATTTGTCAATGCCAGGGTGCATTTTGTAGTTAAAATCTACAGTAACTTTGACTGATAAGGTATAGAAATGTACTTGGTATAGATAAATATTTTGTTGTTTTTCTCTTCTGTGTACAGAATGGTCAGAATTGTCTCTGTAAGGACAATTAATTCACTCCACTCTAATTGCATGAAACTTTTTTTTCACTATTTTTCTGTTTTACTTTTCTGAATAGATAAATAAAATATCTAAAGGAGTGGGAATTTATCACAACCTGACAAAATCTATTATGATGAAAAACACATCTAAGTATTTTTTCGGTTTCTGTTTAAAACATTGTGTATGTGTTAAAACTGAAACTCATTCTGTATCTTACAAACACTGTGCAAAAAAGTTTGATCCTAGACACAATCTATCTGAGCTGTTTACTGGCGGTAGTGCTTAAATAACTCCCTGTGCCAGTACAGGGTAGCAGCTGACCTGCTGGAAAGTAGCTCTGAGGGGAAGGACCTGGAGATCCTAGTTGACAAGTTGACCGTGAGCAGCAGTGTGTCCTTGCAGCAAAGCAAAGCAGGCCAGTGACATCCCGGTCTTCATTAGGAAGAATGTTGCCAGCAGGTTAAGGGAGATGATCCTTCCCTTTGACTTGGACTTTCCTTGGTGAGGCCCCACCTGAAGCAGTGCCCACCAGTTCTGGGCTGCCCAGTAGATGAGACACATGGAGCTACTGGAGCGAGTCCAGAGAAAGGATACTGAGAAAGGTAGGGACTAAAGAATGAGGAAAGGCTGAGAGAACTGGGACTGTTCAGCATGGAGAAGAGAAGACTGAGGGAGTATCTTATCAAGGTATATAAGTATCTAAAGGGAGGGTGTAAAGAGGATGGGAGGCAATAGTCACAAACTGAAGCACAGGAAGGTCTGCCTAAACATGAGGCAAATCATTACTGCAAGGGTGACAGAGCACTGGAACCTGTTGCCCAGACAGACTGTTAAATCTTCATTCCTGGAGATATTCAAACACTGCCTGGACATGGTCCTGGGCAATATGCTTGAGCATGGGGATTGAACTAGGTGATTTCCCTTCCAACCTCAACCATTGTGTGATTCTATAATTCTTTTTGAATTTAATGTATTAAGCATAAAATTCAGTTTAAAATACCTAAGCCACCTGAAAAATCTGCTATAATTTAGCAAAAGGTTTGGCCCCAAAAAATCATTTCAAATAATTTATATTTCCAAAGGAACTGTTTCACAGTTCCATCAGATTCAGCACAGGATGACTCATATATGTCTACAGTAACTGAAAAGAAGAAAACACAAAAAATGTAAGAATGTAATTGTAAGTCTTCTAAGGACATGAGCACATTTCCTGTCCACATGGATCAGTGATTCTGATTTTTACGCAAGCCTGAAAATACTAAATACTGGTACCTCAAGCAATCAGTCCCAGAACTGACAGACAGAAGTGTTAGTCAACATACTGCAGTTTACATTCCTTACATCAGGCTCCAAAAAGGAATAGCAGATATCAAGGAATTCGAGGCTTATTATATATATATATAATATATATATAAATATATATAAAAAAAATATTATTATATTTATATATATATAAAGGAAGACATGAGCTGTTCAGACTGTTTTTCTGGGAAGCCTGGTTGATGCTCGTTGGTTTGAAGTTATAACATTATATCGTATATTTCTTTAAAAGGGGGAACATGCTGACTACTGACACTCTAAAGGATGCAGAGAAGTAATGGCTTTTACTGTACTATATTGTTTTGCTTTTATTTTGTTTTCCTCTGATTTCCCACACGAATAAGTAAGGCAAAGGGGAAACCTTCCATGAGATTTGGCAACATATACTGTATAAAACAATTTTTGAGACTGAAAGGTGGCTCCATGGGGCTTGTGAATGAAGAGAGATGATGAAAGTACAGCCCAAAATAAAGATGGAAAAGATTCCTTCTGCCATTTGCAGACTTTGCAATTATATTGACCAACTCAGCATGGAAGTTCTAAGAAATTATTTTTCTGCATCAGAACTCCAAGAAAGTTTTATGAAAGTCTGAGAAGCACTTCCGGGCTTCAGACACAGCTAATACATTTAGACCTAGCACTTATTACGTGCCTACAGAATATATTTCAGAAGAAGTACTACAGGGGAGAAAGCATTCTGTCCTACTGTTACAGAAGCTACTGCACACAATTTATGAAACAAAACTGATTATGTTAATAGTATGTATTACATATTACAGCTGGTCTACTGAAGTCATTAAACTTCAAAGCCAACCTAAATTGAAACACTTACAGCACAGAGTATGTATAATACATGTTAAACTCTCTTCCAGATCAGATCAAAAGAAAATAAAAGACCCAGGAAATCATAAATGTTATAAAATATCCCCTGAATTAAAGCTTACTATAGTACAGGGACAGACAGAAAGCATTTTAAAATTATTATGAAAAGTGACATAAATTCAGTGACAAATTATTATATTAAATGTAAAATAAAGTTACATACATGCTACATTATTCAGACATAAAATGCACCTTTTTAATAATGTTTTTCTTGGGATTCTCTTTTCTCATATTTCTCTTTCAGAGCTTCTGTTTTCACTTCTCTTACCTTCAGCCAGGCCCAGCACACATTACCAAAATATAAATGTACATTAATTTTAATTTTTTTAGGCTGCAAGATATAATTCACGCCTGCAAGATTCAATAACAACAAACCCACATGAGAATTGCTAATTGATGTCTGTTAGTCCAAGTGAAAACTCAAGAAAGGATTTTCCCTTGTTGGAAAGGTTTTGAAAAAATAATTGCTTAAACATGATAAGCCAGTCCTCTTGATATAAAACTAAATTTAAATCTCACCACATAACATTAGCATAAGCTGACAGATACTTCAAGAAACATTCGCTATGAACTCAGTTCAGAGAACTTAATATGGAGATGGAATTATCTGTAGAATTAATTTGTATAAGAATTCAGTTAAGAACAACTAACTGGCAAGATAGCTTTACAATTAATAGCTTAAATAGGCTGGGATAAAGATAGAAATCTCATGTAAATGATAACAATTTGGTGCTTATACACATTTTTTTTTTTATGCCGGTATAAGCAAGTGGGTATGCACTATGCACAGTGTACAACACTTGACCCCTTAGCTGCCAGCTGCTAGGTAAAGCAAGAAACATAATCTTCCAAAATTGAATTATATATTCATTGTCATAGATGAACTTCTTTCTAGGTCGATTCGCACAATTTGGAGGCAAAGTTCCAGATGAACTTCATTTATTTCCAAGAAGTTTTATAAGCAAAACCATAATTCAGAAAGAGAAGAAAACCTTTCAGTAAACAATTCAATAATCTTCAGTTTCATTCGCTGCATTTGAATGTTAGTTAAATATTAAATATGGCCATTTGTAAAGCACATGAGTTTTAAATAATTGTTTCTTCCCTGAATTTCTTTTCTCAGTCCATTTCCTGCTAAGTTTTAAAGTGTCTCAGGGAAGAAATGTGCAGAACATTACACTGCTTAAGTTCATGGTCTGTTAGGTTTACATATTAAAACAGTATTTTCACCGTGGCATCTGCCTATTCAGCATTCTCCTTTGGAATTCTTCTTCTTTGACATTTTATTTAGAGACACTTCCAAAGCCTTTTGCTTACCTTTTTAAGGGAAAGAATTCCTTCCCGTGTTTCTTTGTCAGTGGATATGGAGAACACACCAGAGCCATCACCGTTTATGATTGTGTACTTCATGTCTGCATTTGAGCCAGTGTCTGCATCATTTGCCTTGATTTTACCTACTGCCGATCCAACTTGAGCTGATTCAGGTACATACAGCTGGTAATGTTCTGGGAAATAAAACAGAACAGTCCGGATGATATTTTCTGATCAAGCTAAAGAACTGAATTTTGAAGTAAAAAGGAAATGCTGCTGCTAAAAAAAATGTAGGCATGCCTAAATTATGGAATCATTATGTGTCTGATGCACTTCTGTGTAAGTACTTCATAAATAAAGCTAACAAATACATACTATGAACATATGTAGATTGCTGAATTAATTCAAATTAAAATCGCAGCTTACAAGTATATCTTATTCAAAATCAAATTAACTAATGCAAAGCTTCAGTTTTCAGTCATTTTTTTCTGTTCACCATGTAACGTGGAAATTCTCTCTGAAGTTTACTTCACACCACCATGTTAAAAAGCATACCTTACACATTACCAAAAAACATACATCTTCATCAACCTACTCTCACAAGCAGTCAAATGAGTAATATTTCTTCCAAACTGGAAAAATCTCTGTATGCTATTTGTTATTGTTATGTATACAACATGTATCAACAAGCTGCATACCGTATGCAAGACACTACTTTGCAAGCAAGCATCAGGTAATACAAGAGTGTGCGGGGGAAACTACAGTAACTCTAGAATCTTCCAATTCTTATACTTTTAAATATATATATTTTTAATATAGTTTAACATGAGATAGAATAGCTCTGAGTCACTGTAGCATAAATATTTTTAAATCTTAAGATATTCTTTGCAGAGTTCTAGGCTCACTTCCTAATGTTGGAAATGTTTCATGGCTAATGGAAAAGAACAAGGACATTCAGGATTTTTCTCTTCTTCCAAATCCATATGTCCAGTAGTTGCAAGAATATCCACTATTAAACACTGTGTATAACACTAAGGGAATTATGATCATATCTAAACCAGAAAATAAGTTACTACACATTACAAGATTCTCAAGGGAATCAAGAACTTCCCAGCAGAACACCACAAAAAGTAGAGTTAAACATGCAAAAAAGAAATTACCAGCATGACAAAACAGGGTAACTGATTAGAATTTGATTCAACCAAAAGGCACAGTTACTTCTTTGATATGCATATAAAAGTCATCTTTGTAAATTTCAAAAATAAGTGTATTCTTTTGAAACTTTTAATGCTTTCAGATGATGTCAGCTGACACCTTCATATCGCTGGTTGTTTTATTTCATACATAAAATCATAGGGATGGGATGAAATGCATTTTGGTACTTATTTCTTGTTAAAATAAATGTGGAAAATGTTTTGCTCTAATACATCCCATAAAGGAAAAGTGAGTTCATAAAGAAATGTATGTAGCCAGGAACTGGAAGTGTTAAAGCTGTAAGACAAGGTGAACTAGATGAAGACTTCCAAATACTCAGGCTAGTTCGAAAATATCCTCATGACACCGCACCGTCCTTTATAATCACATGCTAAACGTTAGCCATTTGTTTTAGAAACATTTTGCTAATACCAACTTTAAACTTTCTAAAATGTTAAAATCTCAAGCAAAACACACATTGGAAATCATGATTTAATTATTTTCTGTAGAACTGACGTGCTTCAGAAAATGATGTGATGAAACGTGTAGAGTTAAGATCTAAAAAATTGCTAAATCATGAAATGATTCTCAATGAGAATTTTACCACTGCTTCACAGAAAGAGCCTGAAGATATCTTGTACAGACACGAACCAATTAATAATTACAAGCGGTACTATCTGAAATCTACAAATGCATAACAGGATAAAATTCAGCAACATGAAGATGTGAGAAAATACATTGGCATTTATTTAGACTAGATATGAAAACTGGAAATGTCCTATTAAACACTGAGCAAATGTAAATTCAATTCCTGCAAATTAGATGAATTGGATCAACTGAAAACTTCCTTGGGCATTAAATAAATGTCAATAAGATTAATAATAAAAGGGATGTACTTTGGAATGGGAATACTATAAATTTATGATTCTTATTTTAACCTATCTACCTCTCTCAAACTACCTAAAAGTTTGTTAGGGACTCAGGGATGCTCAGTTCAGGCATCATTCCCAGCAAGAATTTACCAAATCTGCCTGTGTTGAATAGGTTCCTATACTCCAAACCTTCCTGAAGGTGTTTTCACAGCAGGAATAACACACCATCTTAAAGCTTCTCTACATTTCTCTAGAGGTTGTGTTCAGTGGATCACAGATCAAGACTCTGTAGAGGTTGATTTGGCTCCCAAATTTAATGTAAATGCTCCTTGAGATGCATTCATTTGACTCAGGAAATGAGCAAATTGATATACTTTTCCATTTCAGGGACTTTACAGAAAAGTATTATCACTTTGCAAAGCTTTTACTTACCATCTTAGTTGAAATACAGTTCAAAGACATATAAGCAACCTTCATCTTCCAATAATATTATATTACTTTTCTGTCATCATAAAAAAAAATTATTGATTTCTAGAACAATTTACTTCTAATTAGCCTACAGGAAACCTAGAAGGGTGTTTTACCTATAAAGATCAGAGAAGAAACTTCTCTGTCTGAATCTCTCCACAAGAGAAACAAATACCTGCTGGAGCAGGCTGTCCAGAGAGCTGTAGAATCTCCATCCTTGGGTTATATGACCTTCTGGAGACCCTACATGATTCCACGCTTCTGACTTCTGAATTTATGCCTCAAGTTTTATCACAAGTTACCTCCGACAAAATCGTTCTTCAGCTTCAACTGTAGACTGTGCTCAGTCTCAGGAGGCAGCCTTCTACTCTAAGATTATTCTTCATTAACACAGATGCTTTACATATAATACATGATTTTGGATTTTCCTTTGAAACTGCAGCTTTTTAGAAGTTCTCACAGTCTTTCTTGGATAGTTGTTACAGTACCATTTTTCTTCAGCTATGATCACTTGGAATATAATATACATAATATATGTAACATAATAAATGTATAAATTTGGGATTTTTTTTCACTGCCAAAAATCTCCTTTGCATTTTCTAGAAAAATATTTGAATTCTAAGTGAAGTCTTTGCATATTTGCAAATATTAATATAATTGACATTAAAGTGAACTTCAAGACTTAGACAATCTGCTTGCCGTGAACCTTTGGAGAACATAATACCCTTTGGCCAATTACAGGACAAATTTCCTTTTTAGATGCCACTAACTTATTTAGCTGGAAGAAGATTCAGCAACCTCCTCTAACTGAAATTACTTTAAGCATGCCCCTGTTTTTAACATCACAGTGCAAACTTTATGAGTTATGCTTATGATTAAGATTATAATCAGTGACAAGTTTCATTTATGTTCCATACCACTTTGTTTTTACAGAGAGTAACTAAAAGTACCTGAGAAACTCCAGATAATTTTCAGAATTTAAAAATATTCTGACTTGTAGAAAGTGTGAACTTCATGACACTTTTATGGGTAAAAAATGCAAACAGAAAAAAAAGTGTTTTTCCCATGTCTTCATATTCAGTACTTTTCTGTAGGTATTGAATACCCAACTATGCATTTCCTGGGCAAATGATGTGAGAAAAACAACATATGCACTCCACAATCATCACTAATGAGCAATTTAATGGTTGGGCTTGATCCACAGCCATTTCCAGAGCTGTGCTGTGTTGAGCATATTCTATGACATTTACTTGAGAACCAAGGCAACATCAAGCAGCTTGGGTCAGCAAAAGGCAATAGTAACATTTGTAAAGAGAATCTGCTCCATTTGGACTCCTTTTTTTTTTTTTCCCTGGGGCTAGCACAACTTGGACTGTATTTCCATTGGGGATCAGTTTGATAAGGGATATAAAAATGAAAGCCATAATGGATAGGTCCTAGTTCTATTCCTCCATTCAGAAAACAAAACAAACAAACAAACAAAAAGCCATTATCACCTCATTCATACTGTCTTATGTAAAAACAAATAGACAAACAAACACATATTTACTTCTACCACAGAAACTTTCAAAATGCTCCAATCTTCATATTTGTAATATATGTAATCTATCCTGTATATAGAAATTCTCATAGACAGTACTTGATTAGGTGAAATATAAAGCACCACTAGATTCTATCCTGCTCTTCAGAGTAAAGTTGAAGTATGTAGCTGACACTAAAGCTCAATACGTAAAAGAAAACCTTTCTAAAAATATGTAGTCAGACTTGAATATAAATGTATTTTTGGCCCTCCCAACTTCCCTTTATACTTGAATTCCATGAGCGATTGTGTGATCAACTTTTAGCATCATGAATGCTTAGAATCACAGAATAATAGAATGCTTAAGGTTGGAAGGGCCCTCTAGAGGTCATCTAGTCCAACGTCCCTGCACACATAGGGTCACCTAGAACACATGGCACAGGACTGCATCCAAGCGGGTTTTGAACATCTCCAGAGAAAGAGACTCCACAACCTCTCTGGGCAGCCTGTTCCAGTGCTCTGTCACCCTCACTGTTAAGAAATTTTTCCTTAAGTTCCTGTGGAACTTTTGATGCTTCAGTTT
>NW_010586170.1:21137-55623 GCF_000705375.1 Tinamus guttatus | reverse complement strand
ATTCCTGCTTGGCTAGATTTCCGAACCATAAAAGCACCTTCTTTCCCCTAATGAAGACAGACAAAATGTTACAAGAAACAATGAAGTTGGGATTCATTTCAATGAACTTCAGATTTCAACATTGTAATGCCCACATCTGAGTTACTGATCTAAGCTCTCTAAATGGTTAAAGAAGCAAGTCATGACTCACCTGACCTGAAGGGAGTCTAGGTAACTGGTTGAGTTATCCCACTACAGATGCATAAAATTCAGTAAATTGTACCCCAACATGAAGCCAATAGTCTGAAATTTTGTTTTGGTGCACCAATAGTGATTTATTGTGGGGTGATGGAAAGGAGTTGTTAACATCTGCTCCTTCCTCCCATTCCCCCCAAGGTGGGGCGCTTTATTACCCAGGCACTGCCACACACATCCCATCTGGGTAAGACTCTATCCACCACATAATAGACTGATGCTATTTCCTATTCCCAGAGTATTTATGTTTGACTTAATAATTACAGAGATTTTTTTTTCTGTTCTCTATTTTATTTGTATTCGAGCCCTAACTTCCACTATCTACTTTTATTTATCTTAATGGTTTACCATACTGGGATGGAAATGTCTTTTAGAATTAGTTTAACAATTACATCTTTCATGTGCTAGAAATAGCTGGCCTGTGGAGGAAAGTAGACATTTAAAAACTCACATACAGGTCAGGGTCGAAGGAAACTTCATGTCCCCTTAAAATTAATTGTATTCAGAAGATTCAGAAGTATCTAGCACCTCTTGGGAAGAGGACATAGAAGGGTTACTCCTCCATTTGACTGCTTCTCTCCAGTGATCCACCACACTTAGTGTTTTATTCCTGAACCTGTGATATAGCAGTAATGGAAATGATGCTGAGCTCCCAAAGGGATAGTGGCTGTGAATTCGTTAGCCACTAGGTGCCAATTCCACAGGCTTTGAGAGAGCAGCAAGCCACAAGGGGACAAAATAATAACTTCTTCGCACTGTACACTCAAACCCAAAGCATGGCTCAGTTGACTATCCTGGAAAGGTACATGGACCCGTCCTTGTGCAGTCATCTCCTTCAAGGACCTAGTGCCACCTGTCCTTGCTGCTAGTCAGCTGCATCCAAGCAACATTTGGCAAGGATAGCACCGTGTTTGCTTGTCTTAGGGAATTCCTTTTACTCAAACATGTTCTAAAAAACACATAGAGAATTCCTCTAGTCTGAACTCTAGAAAAAGCCACACTGGAAATCTCATAAGCAGAGCTTTGTGGTGATGTGGTGTGTGTGGCTTTGCTCTGAGATGAGGCTATTCTAAAGGTGCACCATTTGTTCATCTGTGTGTAAGAGTCCTAAATCCATCCAGATACATTTGGAGGTCAGTTTATTGTTGCGAAGTTAGTGCAAGAGTTTCAAGCACTGTGTTTATAACACTAGAGCCATTTGAAGAACATCAGCATCCTCTAGCTACACAGTACTGCAAAGACAACAGACAGAAGTATTTCCAAAGTTGTTCATATACAACTGAAAAAGGATACGCAGAACCTTCTGACGAAGCAGTTGTTCAGACTGGGCACGGGAGATATTACCCGCATACCAACTGCAGGGAGAAATATTGACAGAATGATTTCTGAACAAGGCAAAACACGAAGTATATTTTTTTTCAAAACTGGTTGTAAAAGTCAGAGGGTAGAGCTGGGGCTTTTTCCTACAAGAGTGTTTTTAAGCCATGGGATAAAAGAAAAATGACCAGTCCCCATATGCTTTACCCTGACATATCTAGTTCCCTAATAAAGCCCACCCTATAATTCTGACTTTCTACTGTAACTCCCTAGAGAAGAATACTGCAGATCTTTAGGGATTCCAGCCATACTGGAAATGGTTCACTCTGTCTCTTACTGACCATGACATGGTTGTCTCCCTAAAAGCTGTGTGAGCTGCATAATTCTCCTCTAACTACCCTCTTATGATTCATCCCTTTGGTAGGGTACAAGACTGATTGGCTTAAATGCCTTTTATTACCTGTAAATGAATGAATTGCCTGAAAATGAATATATTCTAGCCTTTGGAATCTGTGGGTAGTTATGTTGTGGATGACCTTAAAACGAATGACAAGGCCATGCATCACAGAATCCCAGAATGGTTGAGGTTGGAAGGGACCTCTAGAGATCATCTAGTCCAACCCCCCTGCACACACAGGGACACCTAGAGCACGTGGCACAGGGTGGCATCCAGGTGGGTTTGGAAGATCTCCAGAGAAGGAGACTCCACAGCCTTTCTGGGCAGCCTGTTCCAGGTCTCTGTCACCCTCACAGGAAAGAAATTCTTCCTCATATGCAGGTGGAACTGCCTGTGTTTGAACTTACACTCGTTACCCCCCATCACCAGCCACCACCAAGAAGAGCCTGGCCCCATCCTCCCTACAATCACCCTTGAACATGTTGATCAAACCCCCTCTCAGTCTTCTCTTCTCCAGATTAAACAGGCCCAGCTCAATTAGTCTTTACTCATAAGATGGATGCTCCAGTCCCTTAATCATCTTTGTAAATGTAGATATAATGTACATGTACATGTACGTATATGTATATATACATATATAAATATACATGTGGGTATAATATACATGTACAGTGGTTCTTAGTAATACATATTCTACATACTCACTCATGCTTAGCAATGCTCTGCTCTTCCACTGTTGAATTCTCGCTGGCACTACAGTTTTCCCTATAAGGATGAAATATTATGCTAAAGTTGTGAAAAAAAACAGTAATGAAAATCATTTTTTCTCAGGTTAAAATTCATAGTATATACATATACATGCACATATACATATACATGTATTATTTGAGTTTTTGTTATTTTATCATGACCCAAGATAAGTACTTAAAAAGTTGAGGATATATTTAAATATCTGTTGGTTTGCTTGTATGCTTGTTTTTTTATGACTCGATTAACACTTACAAAGCCTTTCTCCTCCAGTAGCACTATACACTGGGCTGGAAAACAAAATATTCTCTGTGTATGCAGGCAATGAAACCACATATGTCTTTAGTGACTTATGAAGAGATGGCATCTACTTCTTCAAAAATGAGATGGGAAAATTTCCAAAACTGCACAACCCTAA
Organism: Tinamus guttatus; assembly: GCF_000705375.1. The sequence goes on along the minus strand of NW_010586170.1, from coordinate 52,510 downwards.
AATTTCTCAAATAAATGTTACTAGCAAGAAAAAAAAATAGATAAAGCATTTTAAAAAAACAGAAAAGGAGGTCTTGCAGAGAAAAAATAATAGTGATTCTAGCTTATGCTGGCTTCTATAGGATACCATAAGTATTTTTTTTAACGAAAACTGAATCTTATTCAGCACTGTTTACTGTGAAAAAAAAATCTCTTGTGTGAAATTTTCATGCAAACACTTAGGCCAATACTTAACGGTTACAAAGTTATGCTATCTAACTAAAGAAGAGGGATATGTCACTTGGACAGACCTAGACTCATTGCACTCTCTGTTAGAATACTCACACACACAGAAATGCCTATGAATGTTAGCAAAGCTGGTATTTTCAGGCTGAAATCACACTGAGTGAAATCTCAGTCCCATTGAAATCTGGGACAAATTCCTATTGATTTAAATGAAACCAGGATTTTACACTGATGCTTCTCACATTAATGTATTAATCACAAAGTTGTATTTAATTCTGCACCTTTCAAGAAACTCTACACAGTGTGCTCAGGAAGTTATTAAACAAGGCATAAAAAGTAAAAATATACAGCAGTATTGCCAAATCTTTCTTAGAAGGTAAGAAGAACATTCGAGCAATGGATGGCTGCATATTGTTTTACCTTGGCTCATCATCACTCAGAGATAACTTTCTCAAGTAAGAGCTTGGTACGAAACCTTCATTCCTGCAAAATAAGCAGTTCACAATTCAGCTGTTGTATGCGATTACATCTTAAATTTGGTCACTTAACACAGGAAATGGGATTATCAGAAGCATGTTATAGAAGCCACTAACAGAAATGTTCACAGTTAACATTTCTGTTTTTCACATACTGTGCAGACGTAATTTGTTTTAGAAAATTGCACTTTAATGAAGTAGTGTTTCCACTCGTCATTGAAATGCCTTTTTCCTCAGTGATTGACTTCATCATATGGAAGACTGGTGCAGCTGTTTGACAATATCATTACATGCCACCTCAGTTGTTATGATGGAGGATGCCAGTGACTAAGGGGTGCCAGCAAAGTGTCCAAGGTCAAATACAGACTTCAGAAATCCAATAGAGAGGTTCAGCACTTTCAGACAGAGTGTCAGATGCAACTGAGAAGCTGTTTTAACTGAATACAGACAGCTATCACTTAAGGATGCTGTCACCATGGCACATTGGCCCTGGAGTATGGGGCCAAGAAGTATCTGTTGCTGTATTGGAGTGAGTTATATACTGTGCCCATCAGAAAAATAAATACAGGGAATAAATTCTGTATTTGAATATGGAGAGAAGCAGAAAAATAAAGCTTCTTCAACACAGGCATCAGGAGAGAACTGAGAGTGTTTGATATCTGAAACAAGATACTGCCTGCTTTTTGCTCCTACTACATCCCAGAAAACAAGATTTTCAAGCAGAAGTTTTTATTGTGATGCATGTGTGATTTGTGTTCTCAGAACCAATACAGCAAAAGTGTCACTTTCTGAAGTCAAAGAAAAGAACTATAAATATTTCCATTTCTCTTGATGTCACTCCTTCATTCATCTAAAAACTCTCTACTTGGGCTCTATGAGAAGAACTGCCTGCCTCATGAGCTTATACATAGCCATATACACGGCAATGCATGCATTTAAGAGCATAGCATCTCAGATGAATAATATATTACTATCTTAAACCTCCTGGGATTGCATGCTGCTTTCTTCACCCAGACCAGTATGCTGATTCTGTGGGTTGTAAGATACAGTTGCCTTGATACAGATAAAGTTAAGATTTCTTTTTTTGTTTATATACTTGCAGATGTAAACTTAATGAATTATGAGCGGATCAAGTAATTTCACTCTGTTTCAAATCACTCTGGACACCTCCTAGCTCAGATTTTTCCCCTTTTCCATTTCTATCAAGTACATGTAATCAAGCTCAGCTAGTATCCTTTATGAAATGGGTAAGGGAGCTTATCTGTTTCAGACAGCTCCTGTTTGTTGCTCTGCCTTTGTCTACAGATTATTCCTAAAGTTGCTTCTTATTTAATGAGTAGAAAAGAAACTCTCTTTTCTGCCTCAGCTGGAGATAATGAAAAATATCTTATTTAAAATTGTTGAAGGGGATTCTTCTACTTGTGGGCCTTTAGTAGAATAATTTATCTCTTCTATCCTGTGCAGGATGGGAGTGCTTTGTATCTGCAAAAAGATACTGGTAAATCTGGTGATTTGCTAAAATGAGAAGTGATTCCTGTTTTCACCTATATCCTGAGCTGCCGCTGCTATTAAAACAGTGACAGTGTGGTCTAAGGATGATCCGTGCATAAAGAGAGGCAACATTTGTGAAGAGAGATTTTGTCTTTTTATTCATCCAACCTAAAAAATAGATAGCTTCTGAATATACAAATCCCTCCTCAGGCATACACCAAAATTAAGGCCATTGGAGACTATTTCAGCTAGCGTATAAGAGACTGTTGTGAATCTTATGTAGCAGACAGGATGGTAATAAAAATGGAACAAAAAAAAAGCACCAGGGCTGCTTGCCGGATTGTCTGTGAAGAAGCAGTATGTAGATGATCAAGATTACGGAATTCATGTAGTGCAAACTTACCCTTCCAAATCCTTTACTCGCCACCAGTCAGAATTTTCTTCTTTCAGTATAAAATATTTATTGCTTTTAACAAGCCGAATAGTTGATTTTGCTGTGGGTTCGTAATTGTACTGGGCCAAAGCTACCTTCAGGTCTGACTTCTCTGGTGATAGCACCTGGGGTAGGCTTCTACGCTTCTGCTTTTTGAAATAAAATGAAAGGGAGATGCAGTGCAAGCTATAGCAAGAAATAACGTGTGACATGCACACAACCATTTGTATCTTTAATGTGCATAATAATATTAGGCAATTAAGCTAGGCTAAGAAGCTGTACATAGCCAAACACTTTTTCCTCCATCGGTTTAGAAACACATTCCTGAAACTGTTGCCCATTTTTTGAGAGAGGTGACACCAGAGCCAAGTCCCATTATTTACCAGCAGAATACACTCTGAGTGGAGACTGACGCTGTTGAAATAGCAAGCTTTCAAAACCAGGACTAGCTAGTAAACAAGACTCATATCAAAATACTATGACCTATCTGGAAGTAATACAATTTAATGGATAGTTAAAACTCATGAACTTTAGACACCACATGACTAAATTGTGTTTTATTATAGCTAAATGTGATGATGTCACGTCATGTGATGTTATATCAAAAGATCCCATCACAGTATTTTAATATAACTCTTCCTGATATTTTCTTTATTAAGGGCAATGTTACCAATAAACAAAACAAGCATTAGCCATCTGTTTCTGATAGTCACTAAACCCAAAAAACTACAGTGATTGTAAATTGTTCCCTTACTTTAGCATGCTTTATTGGCTAAAATGGATGTTTCTCTGCTAAGCCTGTATATATCATGATCATTCCTTGATGTCAAAATTTCCTTCTACCAGGTTAAGCAAGTGCAGTTATGTAACTATGGCATTAATCTCACCTATCTTTGACCCTGGTCTTCAGGTGAAATGTGCCATTCTGCAGAAGCCTATCTCTAATAACTGATTCCTGAGAAAGGGTACATAACTAACTTAGACTACATGCCTAGCACTGAAGCTTGGTGACACCAATCTATACATAGGTAAGTCAGCAGCTAAAAATAAGGCACTGAAGTGCGCTTAGAAACTGAGAAAAGGTTATCACTGGGAAATGAAGTCAAGCTGTTCTGGCCAGATTTAGCAGTTATTATATCCCCATTTATGGAACTTGTTCTTGTTCCCCATGTTCATGTTTTTCAAATTTCCCTTTCAAAATACCTTCTCAGAATTCAGGCAGATAATCAAAACAAATCATAAAGGCCTAGCAGAAGCCAGCTTGTTGAGCAGCAGATTTACATAACTGATAATCTCTCCAAATAGACAAAGCATTTCTTGATGGAAGCCAGGCAAGACAGACCACAATATTCAAAACAAGTCATACTGCTGTGTGTTCACAACATTGTTATTTTGAAATTTCATTAGCAGAAAGAAAATGTCAGAAGAGTCATATCACAATCATAGCCTCTAATCATAGCCTCTTTCAAGGTCTTATTATTAGTTTTAAAGTTCCTTTTTACAGCTCTCTTGATTTTATCTTCTGTCTCTTGACAGCAGGCATGTATCTTAAAGCCCTGACTTTCATGTCAACTGTATACTTTAGAAGGCTAGCTTTTTTTCTTTTCTTTTTTTTTATGTTATTTTGTGATTAAGAGAGAAAAGATAGGAGATGTGTCCAGAATGTATCCTAAAGATGCGAAGAACAGAACTTTTCCATTCAAAAGAAAGTAGGAAAATAGAGTTTTTAAAGTGTCATTTTTTTAAAACCAATGTGGTTTAATTTGGGGCTACAGTAATGATTTGTATATACATCATGACTTAGAACGCTTTGTTGTCTTTTACTGTTTTGTCATTGTCAACTTCTCATTTATGTATATTGATAGTGAAACTAAGGTCTGAGACATCACTATTGCTGTCACATTTCTACAAGAGGGGACAGACAAGAAGATAAATACAGCAGCAAGTCTTCCAGCCTTGCTTTTTTTTCATTATCACTGCCAACTCCTGCTCTTCCTCATCAAGGACATGGGTCCCGGGGACTGAGTCTTTTCATGTAGGCAGATACCAAGAACGTCTCACCTACCAGGGTCTGAGGGATGGGAGGCAGCGGTTTCACAGACTTGGTTGTACAATGTAGACCCACATCTAGAAGAAAGAGAGAAATAAAAAAGAAAATACAAGTTTAATAAGGTTTTCCCCCTCAAAGCTTTCTCACAAATCTACATAGTGGCAGCAACAGCATTATAAACATGGAGCATCTTTACAATCAACTTCATCTGCCTTTTGCACAGCCATCTTTCAGTTCTGTATTTTCCAGCCTTTGAGTAATTCAAGCATTATCTCAATGTCTTTTTAAATCCCACCAACCACCACTTTCATCTATGCCAAAATAAAAGTTAGAGGAACTTCGAGTGATTTTCTCAGTTTTGTTAGCTTACTTGATTGTATACAAAAGAAAATGTAGGAATACTTCATTTTTGATTTTGGCTTTTATGATAGTTTTGTGGACGCTGGCAATCTATGAAGCAGAGCTTAAGATATATAGTTTCCAATTAAACAGGGGTTAAAGGACAGAGGCTCTCTGGAGTCTTCCTTACACAGTCTCCCTGTCCTCCCTGCACCTCTGTTAGCAACCTTGGGAGCTCAGGAACGATTTGGGATAGACACAACACTACATGCTGCATTCCTTATTATCTCAAACAGAAATGAAGCATCCAGTATACCAAAATTATCTTTTTAATTGTTGTCTTGCTTATCATCATAGCTGACAGTGAGACATTTCCTTGTCTTTGCAACAGGCTGGGGTGTCACGGCCTTATTTGCCTATGAAACAAGTGGTTGGAGGCTATGTGAGCCTATTCAAATTACTGTTACAAATCAGCTGACAAACTCTACACATTACTTAGTGTTCTATACTCGTGAAACATTATTAACATAATAATTAACATAAGAATTAATAATTGTCATTAATTTCTTTTTTCGAAAGCAAATGCTATATTATGGAGGTAGTATCAGAGAAATAAAATAGGTTCCTAACTGGTCACACCTACATTTTTGAATATGTCCTTTATTTTGTGCTTCTACATGGTTGATTGTGACTATCAGTGTTTAAGACATAGTTTCAATCATGACTGAAGTCAGCAGATTTATCAATGTTCTACACCTCTAAATAATCAAGCTCTAAAAGACCAAAGCCCAAATTTTCATAAGCTGCTGTTCCCTTTTTCAAATGTGGGCTTTTACTGTTAAGCATGCATGCAGGCGTGAGGAAGAATAAAAATCATATGTGCTGAAGGTTATCTTTTTTTTTTCCTTCAACAATATAAAAGAAAAGCAAGATAAATAAATAAATAAAAAGTTTAAAGTTTAAGAAGAAGCTCTACTTTAGTCTGTCATCTTAGCAGACTCCTGGAGTCTGCATTCTTAGTTACTTTGTGTTCTGCCAGACTGCTGGGGATGTAACTTCTAATCATTTATGGTTCAATTTCCATTCTATGTTTTACTTTTTTTTTTTTTTTCCTTCCCAAATGCTGCCTTGGCAGGAAATGCAGAGATCATTATTTAGAGCTAAAACAGATCTTGGTGCTTCTTAAACAATTGCTTCCCAGGACTATCAGTTGTAAGGAAAAAAATGATTTGCAAATTTTCTTCAGCAATGCTTATTTCCCAGCAGTGCTCAGTTTATAAAGTTAAAAAATATATATCTACCATCCTGAGTCAGCTGTTCCTACTGTAACTTACTTCCTCTCATTTCAAAATTCCAGAATGTATTAGAAAAAATATTTTGAGAAAGAAATGGTGCATTATTTAGAAAAATACCCATTATATATAAATATAAGCATATATGAATAAAATTTGCCTAGCACTATTTTACTTGTGGAAATGGGTTGTTTTGTACTCATTCATTAACATTCTTGTGCTGAGTTTTGATCTATCCAGCTATTTGGAATTTTTATCATTAGAAGTGTCTTACAGTATATAGCTACAATTTATCCAGAAATCTCAAAAATAAGGAGCAAAATGTACCATTGGTTCATTTAGTGGGCAAAACACATTATATATCATTTAGTGCATTATTTCCCCAAATTGTACTATAAGCTACAATGTACAGCTGCTATGATGTTAAGAGAGTTTAACACATATGTCAAAAGTCATTGGTAAATCAACTTTTATATTCACATGACTTAACCATCCACATGGATTTGGCAATGCTGTAGAAAACATCAGTGAGACTAACCAAGCAGAAATAAGAAAGCGTCTTACATTTCTCCCAGATTGTGCATCCAGGGGCTGTTTTACACGTCTGGTTGCAGCAAAGAAACTTTCCATTGGTGTAGAATCCTTTGTGATACTTGTTTAGTAAATCAGAATTGTCTTTAATTTCTGGAAACCACACAGAAAGCAAAGAGAACATGAAAGGCTGCACAACTGGAATGCTCCTTATGATTAACAGAGACTGCTGCACTAAACCTTGGGAGCCAGGAGCACTTATCAACTCATAACTCTAGCCACATTTCCTGGACGCATCTTTTCTTCTATTCTAGGAAGAAACCTAGGTCTGAAATCCATGTCTACCCCAGATACTTGATTTTGTGAGAAAGAAACATGGCGAGTCAGAAATTAGGGACAGTATAGTCAAATACCCAACAGCCTAAGAAGGATACACAAGCTATGACCGAAAATTGTGTAACTTATAAAGATTTCACTTTGGTGGTAATAAATTTTATGAAAAGAAAACATATTCATATACAAAAAAAATAAGCAGGCTGCTTTCTAGGACTATCCAGTGTAAGAAAATGATATTCAATAATAGTATTTGAATAGATACTCAGTACTCATACGGCAAACACAAAGCAATGCTTATCTGGTGAAATATATACTTATTTAAGCATACCAAAAGGGAACTTCACTTCACATAAACATTTATTTCATATTAGAACCACTCCTCTACTCTAGAGAAATGGCTCAGTGGTATCACTGTACTAGTGATATAAGAGATCTGCAAGCCATAAGAGTAGATTTTGGCCTAGAAAAAATCATTGAATGTGTAGAATGAGACTTTGAAAACTGATTGTTTTCAGTTCTGCTGAGGTGAGCCCTGCTAAATACCAGTTTTCTGGACATGTGAGAAAGCAGCCCAAGGACTGGTACACCTCTTGGTTAAAAGCACTTGCTACAGACTTTCTAAAAGTTTTGTAAGTGGTTAGAACGTTTGTGCTATTGCGTACCTCATGAACACTACAAAAATACATCACTTTATCTTATTTTCAGCAATTCATTAAAAAATTTCTTTCTGTAGCACCAAACACTCCTTCGAAGATTTCTTGAATAAATCTCCTTGGTTATTCTAGAAGGATCAATGTGATTAGCTTGCTGAGCTTGCTGAATCCTTCCTGTTCTGCTTTCTGGCCCACATTCTCTGCAGCACTGCTAATTAACAGACCTACCCCCACTTCTGTGCAGGCAAAGGGAGAGTCACATACGGGTAGCTCATACATAGACTTACAGGGGAACTTTGAGGGGTTTTTGTTCACAGCCCACTGCCAAGTCTAGTCAAATAAATGGAAACAACTTCGGCAGGTTTTCTACAGATTTTATATTTTTGTTTCTACAGACTTACAGACTTCAGCCCCCAGTTCTGGGCTCCACGGTACAAGAGGGATGTGGAGCTGCTGGAGAGAGTCCAGCGCAGGGCTACAAGATTGTTCAGGGGCCTGGAACATCTGCCCTATGAGGAGAGGCTGAGGGAGCTGGGCCTGTTCAGCCTGGAGAAGAGAAGGCTGAGAGGGGATCTGATCAGTGTCTATAAGTACCTCAAGGGAGGCAGTGAGGAGGATGGTGCTGGCCTCTTTTCCCTGGTGGCCATCGACAGAACTAGAGGTAATGGCCACAAACTGAAGCACCAAAAGTTCCACATGAACTTAAGGAAAAATTTCTTAACAGTGAGGTTGACAGAGCGCTGGAACAGGCTGCCCAGAGAGGTTGTGGAGTCTCCTTCCTGGAGATCTTCAAAACCTGCTTGGATGCCACCCTGTGCCATGTGCTCTAGGTGACCCTGTGTGTGCAGGGGGGTTGGACTAGATGATCTCTAGAGGTCCCTTCCAACCTTGAGCATTCTATGATTCTATGATTCTATACAGCAACACTAACCAAACTAGAAATGGTTGTGCTCTATTGTTGGCAAAGACTGAGGATAGGATGAGGACTAAAAATGTCCATAAAAATACAAAAATAGGCTTTATTTTGGCCCATTTCTCACTGAATTTTTCAGTCTTTAACATTTCTAGACAATTCTTGAAAGACCATGCATTTCAACTAGATGGTGCTGAAGTAGAAATGAAACTAAAAACAGATGGCAAAATATTGCAGTAAAATGAGGGAGCAGAAGCATTTGCTTATCTCCCCTAATATAATTTGAATTTCTTGGTACACAGAGGAATAATGTTACCTTTATGCAAAGCTGCCAGCCATTTGTTCCGACTCTGTTCACTAGCCGCATAGACATAGAGTAGGCCATCCTTGTACACAATCTAGAAGATATGGGGAAAGACAGCAAGGTGAGAGCATACTGCCCAAAAGCCTGGTACTGTGTAGGAGGGGAAAGGACTAAGGGATGGGAGCCAAAGAAACAGGCTCTGCAGGTCTACGGACATGAAACACATTCTTAGTAAGATTTCTCTGAGATCACTTACTGTACTGCCACTTCCTATAAATAAAAACCTTATACACACTAGATCAACCAAAAGGCTTTATCCTTGAAAACTACAGAAACAAGGAGCAGCATGGTATATTTCTATATACCTGTCTCATATGCACAAAAGACCCTATAGCCCTCATATAAACTTTTCTCTTGCAATTTCTCTTGATTCAAGTTCTAGCCTTTTGCTCTTACAGAACAAGACTATGTGCTCATCCAGGCCAGGACACTCTCTGACATAGTCAATAACAAATGCTGATGCGGAGTATAAGCGCAGAACAGCTGTATAGTGATCAGGGGGAATCCAAATTCATGGCTTTTTTTTTTTTTTCCTATGAATTAGTTCAGCTGCCTTTTAAGTGAAATAATTAGCATCTACACCATCCTGCACAAAACAGTCCTAGAGCTTAGCTACACATGATGAACAACAAGCTCCTTTTGTTTGGTTTGAACCAATCTTTTATGAGCTCCTTTTAATGCCCAACCTAATAATTACTAACATCTGCTTTGCTTTTCTAATCACTGCTTAACACTGAGCTGACTTTTTCAATGAACTCTCTCTTTTAATCCAGTTTCTTATCCTGAGTGGTAACAATAAATTCAGAGACTATTTTATACACACACACACACATGTATTTATCTGTGTGCATTTTATATATATATATATATGTTATGTATGTATGTATGTGTCTGTATTAATGAAGGGTAGGACTCTCCTCATGGGCACTGCTTTTCAGTTATCTGCACTGGATTTCAAATGCCATTTTATTACTTCTGTTTGTTTCTCTGAAGAGGACTCATTATTAAATGCGTATTCCCTCTTAGCTAAATGGATAGAGCTTTGTGAGCATTTCTTTTTAGGTCATGTTTCCTGTTAGTCATTCTCCAGGCTCTCCTCTGACCTCTCCTCAGTTTACAACATCTTTCTTGAATTATAGTCACCAGAACTAGACACAATATCCTCCTGATGCTCACAGTAGTGTCAAAACAAAGGCAACATAGCCTTTCTGATTTCGCTCAATACGTGTCTGCTTCCATGTCCAAGGATACCATTAGCTCTTTTGGCTTCAGCATCCCGCTGGGAATTCATGTTCCACTATCATGATCCTGAAGTCCGGTTTAGAGGCACTATTTCCCAGAATAGACTCCTCTACCCCGTAACAATAGTACACATTTTTTTTTCCCCCAGTTAAGCAAATTATGTGCTCCTGAGAGGAATATGCTAATTTAATATAAACATGCCATTTAATGCCACAAAACTGGAGGAGGGAGAAGGCAAAGGAAGACGGGAATGACACCTAGGATTAGGGAGGCAGTGGAATACTAAGCCTCTCTTGAGGCTGCTCTCAAGCATGGCAGTTATTGCAAGGTTGTGAATTAAGGCATTCTTCAGCAACACTCAGCATTAACAGTATCAACATCCAAGACGGTAATGATCTATGCAATCTGTAGAGACTTTACAATGACCGGATTATTTCACAAGAAACCTGCATGTAATGGATTTCATGGCTAACCTGAAATGGATACTGTCTTGCAGGAGGTGCCGATTCCTCAAGATTCACTGTTTCAACACATCGGATTTTCTTAATATCAATTGAGCCCTTTTTGCTTCCTCTTTTCTAAGGGAAAAAAAAAACACAGACAAGATTAATTTTGAATATAAAGTATTTCAGTATTTTGTTGCTCTGTGCAATTTGGTGTCTCAACCTAGGTAAAGTTGAGTTTCAGACTTGCTAAAATTAATGAAAAACATATTACAAAACCTCCTTAGTGCCTCAAATGCATCCAGTGTACAGACCAAGTACCTTTTTAAGTTAGTCACAAGAATCACAGGACACAGCTCTACATCTGAGAAAGACCTGCTGCTACTGCAGTATTACAAAGCAGAAGGAGTCTAGTAGCAAAAGGAGAAAGGAGAATCAAGAGGAAAGCACCTTAAGTGCAAAATAAGAGCCTTGTTTTTTATTCATGATTTTGTTAAGGTAATGGAGCTTATTCTTACTAAGCTTCCATGTAATTTCCTAAAGAAACTCATAGGAGGAGTTCAAATGTTTTAACAGGAGCAAAAACTTTATAGCAAATTGCCTGGAACATGTATTTGTATGACCATAGATCTTTTGAATGAAAAACTATTCTTCTGTGATACACAGTCATTTTCTAGGAAACCAAAATAGTTTAACCATCTGCTTTGTGCAGTCAAGGAATAAAAATATGAACTAATTATGCCTTTCTTGAATAACTGCTTAAGACAGTTATTTTCACCAGTTCAGGGGAGGCATGAACAGGGGAGACATCCCTATTTGAGCCCATGCTTAACCATATGCCTAATTTTTATTACCTGCTTAAGTTCTGTTGCCTTTGGAAGGACACAAACAGATGCTCAACAGTAAGTGTAATGATAAAGCTGGGCTGCATACAAACACTCTTAAGGCTGACTGCCTTCCTGAACTGAAACTAGGATTTGGTACCCTATAATTTTTTAATTCTACTTGAAACAAAATACATCTATTGTTCTAATATGTAGTATCTAATCAAGTCTCACAGAAGAGAAGCAGAAGAATAACAAGACTTTGGAAAATCTTCTAATAGTGTGCTTAAGAAAATGACTTCTTACCTCTTTGTCATATTCATAATAAGAAAGGTTTGCTGTTGTCAGAACAAACAAACGTTCTTTGTAATTTGTTGGTGAAATTTTTTTCTTCTGTTGTGACTTCTTTAAAAGAAGCTCTTCTAGAATTGTTTTTTTGTCCATTGTATTTCCCTAAAAGAATGTCACAGTTACTTTATTGCTATTAATAAAAATAACAAAAGCAATTACAGCAACTCTAATACTATATATATATTGAGTTGTTGAACTCCATATATACTGTAAATTCTTCCAGTAATATATGGCACAAAGCATATGTTTAATATTGCTTAAACAAATAAGGTTTATTACCGTATTCGCTCAGTAAAACCAGTCATAATATCAGAAAATTAAGTTAAAATATGCCGTAATTCTAAATAAGGCATCTCTATTTTTTTATTTACTGAGTATTTCTCCTTTAAAGTCATGCACTCTATGCATGTGCTTTTACCATGTACTCTTTCTGGCAAAGAGCACGGTCTACTTTAAGCATAAATATATTACATCTGGAGCATAATATGGAAGTCATTATAGCAGGAAAGACAACAAGAAAAGAACGAAAAGAAAGCCCTTCTATTTGCAGACCACAGAAGCATAACTAGTACTGATGAGTGGGTTTTCTGAACCGGAAATTTCCCATTTCTTTCTTTCAGCTGAAACAAATGCACAGTTATGGAAGGATGACATGTAAAAATATCAAAAAGTAAAAATGTTCTTGCACCAGTACATGCTCATACATATATTTTTTTCTCAGTCTTGATAATCATACAGTAGCAAGTGCTAAGAAGGATTAGGCCCTCTATATTTATGCAAGTTTAGTATGGTTTCTGGTTATCTTACCCAAATAGAAAGAAAGTATGTCCTTTGCCCTGTGTGCTCTGTACCTCCCAAGGAATGTGTTCTGTTAAGCTGCACACTTCATTATGTCCCTTTTCACTGTAGAGCCCTAGCAGAAAGAAAGTATTTGCATGACACTCATCCCCTTTTCATATTCCCACTGAGTTTGATCTGTAGCCAGAAAGGAACAAATATCTAGTGGGAAGTCTGAGATGGGTAGGTGGACGTGACTAGGCTTAATTCTGTCATGGATATCTGGGTAGGAGAAGCCTGCAAACACCTTCTACCAAGTCCCTTTTGGACAAGTCAGTGCATGTTAGTGCTACTAGTCTGTCAGTTTATAGGTATTCTTCTCAACACATGTAATATCTGAAGGATGTGTGAGCATAGGGCAGATGAAGGAGGAATTGGGGTTGAAATCTTGCAATTGGAATGGCTGTTCTGACATAGGGGAAAGGAACATTCATTTCTCTTTAGGAGCATTTTCAGACATGCCTTTTCAGGATAGGGCTTGTCTTGGGCCCATGTAGCTTTGAGAAGATGTCTTTGCAATTAAAATAATAGGTTTGATAGAAAACCTAAAAATACCGTCATTCTCACAATGATGCAGTAAGCTTTGCAGTAAGCTTTTCAATCTGGCAAGCATCTGGCTTTGTGTTTTACACTGTACCTTGTTACATCTATTTGTATGTACTTTAAATATAAATTTTAAATAAATTGTAAACTCTTAAAGATAAACTCTTAAAGATTTAATATATATATTAAATAAAAACGGTATTTATAATTCAAAAAATATTTTCTTATTAAGGGAAAAACATGTTCCCTTCCTATAGAAACTAGCTGAAGATAGCATTCTGTTAAATTTTATAACTTAATAGTTCTGTATATGTCCCTGCATATTAGGTGACCTAATGATCTAACAGCATGTCTTCTATCTTGTTATGTGTGGACATGTATCAAGCACGACCTACTCCTAAGGATTCAATAAAGAGTAAAAAGGTATAGTCTAGGAAAAACATATTAAAAACTGAAAAAAAAAGACTATAAAGTGATTGCATCCCTTGACTCTTCTAAGCCAGAAGACTGTGTATTCACTCTTTAATGAAACAGCTGCTTACACTGCGGCATAGATAAGCCATTTCATTACCAGAGTGCTCTGGCTCAATTTCAAAAAAATGTTTTCCAGATTTTCATTTCTCATTACAACTTGAGATAGAAAACAATTTCCAGATATAAAAATACATCTTGACAGCTGAACTATTTCCTGTACAGCTTGATCAGACAATGCTCTTCTATTCTTCCTTGCGGACTTGTGGAAGAGTAATTACAAAAGCTGAAGTTATGCCAAAAGAAATGTTCTTTTTTTTTTTTCCAGTGAGCTTATAGTTGCAATAAAACACACTTGTGCTGCAGGAGGGCTTCAACTATCTTTAATTTTTATGTATAATACCAGCATCAAGTGACTCACTTGGCAAACCTTAATAATTTTGGTATTTTGATGAAAATAAAATTTATATTTCTCCCAGGTACAGTTTGATGAATCCCCAGCTTCCCTGAAAAGAAGGAAAATGAAATTTTGAAGAAGGTGTTAAGTACTGAAAATAGCTGTTTCATTTTTTCTTATCACTGGTGGGTGAGATCATCAGGTAACCCCCCTCAGCACACACTGAATGCGATATTAGTATTTGACTGTTATCAGATACAAAAGGTAACATGGAAAACCACACAATGTAGGCATCCTAATGTTTCTCATCTGCATATATAGCTTCAGTATATCCCATTACAAAATACCTATTATTGTGTTCCTCAGTCTTGCCAGGCTGCTGACGCCTTGTATAAAAGATAGAAAACTGCTTCCTTTCATTTAACTCACAAGAAAGAATCCATGTGCCTGAAAGTCCATGCTTGCAGACCAACAGGAGTGGTGTGCTGTGGTGAGCAGATACTTTTGGGTTTGACAGGAAATTCTTGCCCTGGAAGTATAGGTGCCAAGGCGGAGTGAAATCTGTCTTAGCTTTAGCTTTTAAGGGCATTTTGAAGCTCTCAGTCAAGATCACAGCTGTGTGATCCATGACAGTCCTCACCTCTGGGATGAAGCTATTATAGATCAATAGCTCCAAGTATCTTCCTCTTTTCTCGTCAGTCTTTGGTCTAGTATGATCTCCTGCATGCAGTGGCACTTGCAATATTCAAGCTCTTCCTTGGCCTCTGTTTTGCCTGACGTGCAGTTCCTGAGGGGTGTGTGCACATGAGTGTACAGGAACCTACAGGGAAGGAGAGGCTGCATCTTCTATGAAAAAAAATGGCCCCAGTATTTGGCAGGGAAGTTGGCAGAAACCACCTTCCCAGAGAGCGCCCTTCATCCACTGGCCTCCCTCTTACCTGGGAATGGGGAGACACAGGGCACACCTCCCTTTGGTCCTCCTATACGTATATGGAAACATCTGGCCTGACAGACCTCCTCTCTGTGTGGTGTGATACAAAACCATCATGTCAGCAGCTACTCTGGGTAGTTTGCAATTGAGTGTTGCCTTATCTCAAGTCATCTCTCCCCTGCTCCAGTAATCTCCCTCTAAATGCAGTATAGTCTACCCACCTCTGATAGGCACTGCCTTTTCCACCTCCCTGACCGCCCTTTTTCTTTGAGCAGAATGTTTTTTGCTGATTCAATGCTTACCTGCATGAACCTGCACAAATACACCCAGTCATGCTGAAGGGATGGTGCTTTGGTGCACCAAGTCATCTGTGCGAGTACAAATTTCTGCCTACCTTTGGAACTGCAAGGTAAGCTGCCCTTCCTCTTTGTGGGGAAAAAGTTCATACCCTTTGACTGTGAAATGCAATTTCTCTCTGAAAGCTACAGAAAAACAAAACAGTTTGGAATTAGCTATAGGCATTCATTCTGTATGATTTGAAGAGACATGAGGGTTCTGGAGCACGCTGATTAATTTTCCTTGTTTGAAACACATTTGCGGTTCCTAACAGCTCTGCTCGTTCATGGGGACTGTTGCATCTTCTGTGCTTTCTGTAACACAGTGACCAAATGTAAAAGGGTTGTCTGTTCCCTCAGCAGGTTTTTAAAGTCCTAGAAACCGCATCCTCTTTCAGGAGGAAGTCCATTTGGGGACAAATTATCCAAACCGTACTCAGCAGGAGCAGGTAGAAGGAGCTGGGACGTCCTGGAGGCTGGAAACTTGCTCTCTAGCATTAACTGAGCTTGCTGCTTCCTTCTCTGGAAAAGTGGTTTGGATGTGGTGGTCACTGATTAGCGTTTCCTAAAGATATGTTTTAATTCAGCACTAGAGAATTCTGCGCAGTCACTGATGTTTCCTAAAGATATGTTTTAATTCAGCATGCAGACTAGAGAATTCTGCGCAGTCACTGATACTGTTCTTTCCTTCTTGGTACCCTGTATCTTCAGAAGGGAAGAGGAGCAGCTGGAAAACTGAAGAGCAGCCCTTGTGATGGGACAAGCTTTGAGAGGAGCCTGGCTAAGCACTGTGGGCTGGGGAAGCACCCCAGCCTTATGCTTTACGTCCTTAACAACCTCACCCAGCCTCCAGTGTAACCTTCTCAATTCCCTTGTGCAGTTGGGTCTGGTGTCTGTAAGGAGGATAATCAAGCAGAAGAAAGAGAAATGATGGGAAATACTGGTAAATCTGCTCCTGGAAAATGCAGCATTCTTGCTTTTTGAAGATACAAAAGTATTTCCCTGCTCTGCAGCCTGCCTTGACATGCATTGTTTATTTTCCTTATTTTTCTTCTTTTCGGGATTTGAATCAAGATGGTGCCTTGCACATGTTCCTGCTGTGGTGACTGGGTGCCTGCCACCCTTTGTCCCCACTGTGAGACTGCAGAAGCTGCACTCACTGTAAGTTCAAGCCAGAGGAGTGGAAGGAGAGGATGCTTGCCTGGGCACAAGGTCCTGGGGCAAACCCACCATCAGGGCACAAAATAGCCACAGCATCCATTCCTGTGCTTAGCCTATTGCTGAGAGCGGGGAAAGCTGTTAGTATAAGGGGAGGAATCAGAGTTTCTCTTCTGTTAAAAAGAGAAGGGGAAAAAGAGCTTTTTTTTTTTTTTTGTAATTTGTAGCAGGCAAAACAGGGGCATAGGAACTGGGCAGCCTATGTTGGGGTGGTACAAGAAGGGTCCTGGAAAGCCCGGAGTGTGCGCAGGGGCTGTGATAGCGAAGGGACCTGCACATCCATGGCACAGGTGGGAAGGCAGAGACCTGGCAGTTCTGGGGGAGGCAGCCCTGGCACTGGTGCAACAGCGTGAAGGTCTTTTTCAGTGGAAATAATTTTTGCCTTTCTGTCATCCAGAAATTTCATAAGGACACGCGTGACTCCAAAGGACAGCTTTTATTGCCCTGATGGAAGGTCCATTTAGCTGAGTGCCATGGCTGTGGCAGCAGCTGAGAGCGAGAGAGAGCCCGAGGAAAGAGCAGAGCTATCTGAGGTTCAGGGATTTATATTATTAAGAGTTTTGCAAGTACTGAACAAATAGTCATTTATTTATGAAGTTCCTGAAATGCTATGAAACTTGCAGCATGTACAAGAACTGGTTCTGTATTAGTTCTTGGGAACCTCACTCAGAAAATAACTCTATGGGATAAATCAGTATACTGTCCTCTATATCCAGTTCTTCATCCAGTCCATACTGCTTGCATTAATATCCGTAAAATATTTCTATGGGATGTGCTGTGTGCTCCACTTAACCTAAATGTGTTAGGGCCATGACATTACTCTTGTTTTTAAGACTTCCTTGTAACAAAATAATTCAGTATGTTTTTTTGTATTCTTTCTTTGTTTGTTTGTCTTAGTGAAGTGCAACATGGTTGTATTATAATTCTATTTAGCTCCATGTTTGATCATTTCTCAAGACTTCTTGTAATATTAAGGTCAAGCTGCAGTTACATGAATCAACTCTTTCATCTTCTCTGTAGCGAAAGCTCTTTTTTTCCTTTCCAAGATTTAAGTTTGCAGCTATAGGATACCAAACCTCAGTATATTATTAACAACAGATGAAAAAGATGGATCCAGTAGAGGGACTGGCTTTCATTTAATAATGCCTGGGAGAAGTCTAAGATACTCTGGTGCCACAATTAGATGCCTAGAACTAGATCCCCTCTATTCTGCCCTCTACTAAATGGATAGTCTTTGAGGTGAGGCTTGCTGTCTCTCTCCATCCCTTTCCTCAGATAAGAGATACCTATTAGCAAGAGGACAGCTTGTTTAGTGACTTTCTCCCAGTCCAAAGGGGAGAGAGTGTCCATTTATGGCATTGCTTCCAAATTCTGTTAGAGAACAAAAACCACAGCCCAACAGAGAATCTGGAGAAGATTTCATTCAGTAGTGCTGCTGTCTGGGGTTTTGTGTGTTTGTAAAATGTTGCTACTTCGTTGGGTGAAGGCAATTTAGAACAGAGAGAAGCTAGGTCAGCAGCACGGGCTGTTGGACTGATGCAAATCCATGCCATCATGCTGGCACAAACTGTGACATAGGCTTAGGGTTTCCACATAGATGCAAACTTTCAGGAAGGATGTAATGTCTTGTCTTTCAATAGAAGTAATCCAATACCATATTCCTGGCTGATGGAAACTAGCAGAGCTCTGCTTGCTAGGCGGTCTTGAGTAGATTTATGCTGGTTGGTTATCTTGACAGCTTTTTACCAGTGTGTCTTGTGGGTGTAACCAAGAAACTGCTGTTCCATTTCTCTTGAAATGGACAGATACCTATTAAAGGATTTTTGGTATGGATTCTTCCTCTCTTGTTTTTCTCTTTAGCACTTTCTTACTTTTTTCCTTTTCATCTGCTGCCGCACCACAGCCTTTTGCTATTGTTTGTGTTCTTTTTCACAAGCCTGCCCTTATTTGAAAGCTTCATTGTCAAGAAACCGGGCAGCTTTCCCAGGCCGTGCTTTCTGACCCTGTTGTATGGGGTGTTCCCGGAGAGTGGACTCTCTCCTGGGTGGGCAGTAACTCAGGCAGCCAGTGTCCACACATTAGCACTTTTCCTGCAGCCACATCTCAGCCCCAGCAGTGCTGCAGCAGCTCCGTTGGCACGTACTTAGCAAAGGATGGCCAAACACCACAGCATTTTGTAGGAATACTGAACCTTTTTATAAGCTGTCCCTGTTGCAGATTCTAAGGGAGTTATTTCCATTAACTATTTCAGCTCTGTTTTGGAAGAGTAAGAAATTTCTTTTCCGCTTCCAAATAAAGTAGATAAAGAGAGTGAGAACTACTAATTCTGAAGCTTTCAAGGTGTGGGAGGACAAGCAGAAACAATCATCTCTATTAGTTACTCACAAATAATATTAACCTTGCTTAATGAACCATGGATTTTCTGATATTGAATGTTTTGATAAAATATGTTTTATCTAATCTACTACATAAAAAGTAAATTTATTTAGCCAATTAAGCCAGTTTATGAATACTACCTTTGTATTTACAATTCATGACTAAAACAAACATTGAATAAAAAGCCATCATCTGAAATGGATAATCAATCTATTTTAAAAATAATTAAAATGCAAATATGAATAATCTGAACACACCTCTGTTAAGACACTGTGGTATTTAAATACAAGTGCTTATAATGCATCAAGCTTATAATGCTTGATAATCATTTTGGCAAGTCATATTTAGACTGAAGGATGGAAATATTTACTGATCCTGGGATAATGAAAACCACTGAAGGAGAGCAACTCAAGTACACATGCGAAATAATCATATTTAATGTATTTTTTTTTGTCTTCTAATTTTAAAATTAAAATGGTGATTTAAACTATCATTCATTTTAACTCTCACTTTCTAGCGAGAATGATCAATACGATCATTCATTTTAACTCTCACTTTCTAGTGAGAATGTCTAGTATATTTTACCTCATATTACAGGCTACGTGAATTATTTGCCATTTTATATATATTTCATTTATTCTTTTGTATGTAATGTGGCAGCTGATTTCACTCCATGCAGCTATTCATCTTTTACCGCAGAAGCCCTCTTGTTCCCTTGATGTTGTTGTGCAGTTCTGGTACTGAAAACCACAGAGTCAGAACTCTTTGTATGCAGAGTATAAAAGCAAAAGTAATTTTTGGAGGTATATCACAATCACTTATTGTTTATAAAATGGACATTAGTGGGATACAGTCTTGAGTGCCTTAAAATATGATCACTCATGTGTATCTAAACATACGCATTTCACTTACTGTGGTATAGGATTAGTCATTTGTTTATAATGTACCAGCTGACTTTTATTTAAAATGATATACCCTTCCAAAGGGTGAATGATATACAACTCCAAATTTGTTCATGTTAGGTATGAAGTTGTCATAGATGACCCGTGCTTTAAGATTACCACCTGGGGTCCCTTTCAAACTAGAATATTTTGCGTGCCTGCTTATGAGTTTCAAACAGAACAAACAGTGCATCTCACAGGAGTAGGCCCAAATTACTTTCTTTTTTAAAGCTCTCATAAACTGTATGTTTGCAGGCATGGGAGTTTCACAGATTTCAGAGTACGGTTATCACAGAGCTATAGTTGAGGACCAAACTCAACTTATAGAACCTTTATTAGTACTACATCACTTGAGAGCAAGTAGGCCAGGAATCTCCTGTTGCATGAACACGCATTACTGTTTCTAGACTTGAGCAACCTCATTGCTTTCTATGATGAAACAGCTTGGGTAGAAAACCAACTAAAATGATGAATTCAAAGGTTGTTTAATGGCTCAAAATCAAAGTGAGAGTAAAAATCAGGTGTAGTGTTCCTCAAAGGAACCAAGACTGATAGCATTTATGTTGTATATATTGGTATAAATAATCTGGATTATGAAATGCCTCACCAAGTTTGTGGATGATACCAAACTATGAGAAGCAGATAAATAGAAAGGAAAAAAAAATCTACAATAAGACCTTGGCAGATCTTTGGACTAACAAGATTTCATTGAGTTTTAACAAACGTAAGTGTAAAAAATAAGATAATAATAAGCTATAAGAAATAAGACCAAATGTGGATGCATACAGGTGGGATGGAGAGCAATTTTGCAAACAAGGCACTGGGGGGTCTTGTGGGCAGCAATGACCATAACCCAGCTGTGGGCCCTGGCAGAAGACGGCCAACACCATCCTGGTTTCCATCAGTAAGAGTATAGTCAGTGGAAAGATTGGAGAGGCCATGACAGTGGTTAGAGGACTGAAGAACTTGACATACAAAGAAATATTGAAGGAATTGGATTTGCTGAGCCTAGAGAAGATAAGAGAAGACAGTGGGAGAGAACTAGTTATAGTCTTCAGGTGCCTGAAAGATACTTCTAGAGAAGATGAAGGCACTTTTCACAGGAATGCAAATTCAGGGCAAGAGGCAAAAGGCACAAGCTGCTTCAGGGAAAATTTTATCTGGATGTAAGAAAAACAAACAAACAAACTCACTGCTAAATATTGAATTAGGTTGCCCAGAGCCATAGTGGAATCTCTCTCGCTGGAAATACTCAGGACACAACTTGACATATCCAGGGGCCTGCATAACCTAATCTGAGGCCCTGCTTTACCACAGAATTTTGGACGAGTTGATTTCCAGAGGTCCTTGTGACCTCGCATTCTGTGATTTTTTTTGGGCTCTCCCCAAGTGTTTCTCACGAGAGCCAGCAGATGGCAATGTTCAACAGCAGCAAACATCAGCTGGCAGTGGTAAGATGTGTTTGTGTTGAATACTGGAAGAAACACTTGTTAAAACCTAGTATCAGGTCAGGGAAAAGATTGTGATGAGAAGAACCACCCCTGCTTCAGACTGGTGTCTTGAACATGGTGTAGAAGTTCCTTCCAGAGTCAGTTTTATGTAAAAGGTGTTTTATATGTGTAGCACCCAAACACTTTCATTTGCTCTGCTTGCCTTGCACGGTTAGCCCCATAGTGTAGTGGTGCCTCCTCCTGCTCCTCTTCTTGCCAGGAAGACCATTTGGCCTCTTAAGGAGGCACCTGTGAGCCCTCCTATGACTTGCATGTAGGCAATTTCCTGCCATAATGTATGCACGTGGGCTTGTCAAATGATTGAGAAGACATGGACCCTCAGTGAGCAAGAGACGCACTGTCTTGTCCCCAGGGAGGTACATCACCAATCATCAACAGTACCACAGCATCAGCCTTCAGGAAGAGACATCTGGGAACAGAGTTTCCCTACTTAGCGAAAGCTCATTCCTGGTGAGTGTCTGAGGTGCCCTTAGGAAATATGGAAGGGAACAGGTTGCAGTGTGAAAATAGTTGTCTTCATAAGCACGGAAGCATTTGTTTTAGATGACTAGGCTTCACATAACATAATTGTTCATGTATTATGTGGTTGGTGTTATCGTACTCAAATATCATCCATGAATATATCAAAATATTATTTCTGTTGATGCAAACCACTTCTGCCTAAGTACTATTTGCATAGGTAAAAGGAAATGGATGTGAAGGTGAGTAATTATAATGTACAACATCCAGGTATACCAAATACAAATGAATGTTGCAGGAGGAAGCTTTTCTTTAGCTCTTGTCAGCTTGTATGCATGTGTTACCTTAATCTCAAGGAATAGCACAAGAAAATGAGCATAGACATGGAATATAAAGTAAAAAATATAAACTGTTATAAGGTTTTTAGGCATTCTACATACACATGAAAGCTAAGATTTCAGCTCAGAAATGTTTGCTGAAGGAGTTTGCTGAAGGACTAAACACTTGTTTACCTTTTAGTTTTGGTTTGCTATCGGCATTTTGCAAATGCATTTTTTTCTGCTAATTATTGGCTAGAGATGCAGGTCCACATTTTTTAAAGAGTTTGAAATGTCTTTAGAAGGTGAAGTAGTAGCATTTTAATATGAGTGTTACCGCATACCCCCCTTTTTGGGGTAAAAAGTGATCAAAAATGAGGATTTGACTGACTATGATAGTGTCAGAACTTATCTTGATTTAGACAACAACTAGTTTTACAACAAGTTTTAAAGCAATTTCAGAGATTTAATGCTTCCCTCATAACACGGTACTCACCATATTTATTTGCATGGAAAAGGGAGAACATGTTTTCTTCAAGTAGTTTCTTTGCCTCATTTAGGACAGGAATTTTATCTATGGTCTTTTGGTTCCTTTACTTGTTTTGCTTTAGGGGATTCAGAGTGGTTTCTTCTGCTCATCAAAATTACACTTCTGAAATATTTCCTAGATTAAGACTTGAACCCAAAACCTCTCCAAAGAATGCCTTGATCACTGTGGCTGTGTCCATCTTTCTGTCCCCCAGTAATTGTCGGTATATTCATTGGGTCTGGAATTGGTCACAAAGACTGAGCTTAATTCACCTTTGCTTACATGGAGCACGAAAGTCTTTAGTTGAGACTTATGCCCAGAGCAAGGTAGAGAAGTTATCTGCAGTCTCACGGCAAGTGTGCTAATACAGTGCTGCAGAGGACAGAGAGGGATTGTGGGTCTGTTTCCCGATCTTCTAACTTCAGCCTCATCCGTCTGTCTGTCTGTCTGTCTGTCTGTCTATCTATCTATCTATCTACCTATTGCCCATAATGACCAATTTAGATGTATTGCTTTCTATTGATTTTTTTTCCAAAAATTAACATATTTTAATGTTTTTGATTAAACGTTCTAACTTCAGCCTCATCCGTCTATCTATCTATCTATCTATCTATCTATTGCCCATAATGACCAGTTTAGATGTATTGCTTTCTATTGATTTTTTTTCCAAAAATTAACATATTTTAATGTTTTTGATTAAACGTAAATGAATTTTTGCTTTGCTTTGAGGGAGTCTTGGGTCCCAAAAGCACTGTAACTTCATTGGTGTGGTTCTTTTCAGCAAGACTAATTCACCCCAATACAGTGTGGTGCTGATGTCAGTACCTTGCTGCTGTTCTGGAGCTAATTTCTTGCATGGTAATTTGGGAATCTCTGTGTCATACTATACTGCACAGTGTAAGTGTACCCTCAGTCCTTTTAATCTCTTCCTTACGTTTCTCTTGCTTTTTCACCTTAAAAGAATTTACTACTGCCTTTCCTCTTAATATTTGCCATTTAACTGAAGTTAGAAGTCAAGGCGAGGATTCAAAATTGAGTCAGTTACATGCGTTGTTGGAAATTTGTAGAAGTAGAGGTTGTGTAGTGGCCAGAAATGAAGTCCAAAAGGAGGAGGACAGAACATTTCAATAAAGCTTCATCAGGCGATTAAAGTTTACTTGCACACATACCCTGGATGAAGGAACCCTTCACCCTAAAAGTGTTGGAATGTCTGGAGATGCATTTGTGAACAGTCTGTTAATGAAGAGCACTGATACCAGTTTTCAAGCTGCAGCAGTCATGCAGAATCTCATATGGTTATTTTCAGCCTAAATTCTCTTTAATAGAAAAACAAATCAAGTTCCAGAATGAGAACAGAAGTGTAGAAGGAGAGGAAATATCATATGTCCTCAGAAACATGATGCAGTACACAAGAAACAAGTTCACTGGCAGTTAGATACCATACGAACCATAAGAAGAGTGTATCCTACCAGCCCAATGTAAGGATGGGAGTGTAGGTGCATAAAAGCAGCACTTGCCAGGGGAAGAAAAAAGAACTTGATTTTCTCTTCTACTTAACTATACATTCTTACCCTTAAAATGAGTGAAATGACAAATTAAACCCAAGTGCTCAGATGTGCTTCCTGCATGCTTGATCTGAGTGTAGTGAGATCATGGTATTGATACTACTTTTATAAATTGCGGGATTCTGACGCTTCCTAAATAAATAAAAAATGGCAAAGATCTCTGAGTGCTAAGCAATCTATAATCACAGAGATAAGTAGACAGAGCACTTAGATCTAAAACTGCCATAAATTCTGTGCCGTTTAAAGAACTCCTGTTATCATCCAGCAAAATACACTGTCTTGTTACTTGAGCAGTTCTACTGTTTTTCTATGCTCCTTTATGAAACAGAATTTGATGAGTTATATCTTTTAAAAGAACTTAGCTTTCAAGTTTATGGTATTCATGTTTTTCCAGACTTTCTGTGCATGTTACCAATCAACTTTTATCATTTTTGTTCACTGTCTCTGGACTACGTCAACGTCCTTTCTCTAAAAGGCTGCCAAATATGTAGCAGAGGATTATAAATGTTTAAAAGAACAGGATTTATTTCTGCCTACTTGTTTTTTTGTAACCATTCATTGCCATTGATGGTTTAATGGTCTCACATCCAGATCCTCACTATGTGTTTGTGTAATATATGGGGCTCAATTTTGATGGTCTATGCAGCCAATTTAGGAAACAATTCTGGAGTTAGGTTTAAGCTCCAGATGAAGGATGAAGCTCATTAGGTACAAACCCATTCAAAGCAGATATGAGAAAACTTGCTCAATATTGTGCAAATGACAGTCATAGGGTCCTGCACATTTTCGTTTATGGGGTTTAAAAGTAGCTCTGCTAATTGCTCTTGAATTTTGTTTGTGAATTGAGACTGTTGCATATTGATTTTGTCACAGCTATGTTTGCATTAGTAAAATTGTCTTCTGAATGGACTTCTGACATATTCTGTATGGCAGATATTCCAACCAGTGTATGAAATTAGGGCTTAAGATAATAAAGCGTGTTATTTAGCGTTTGACCAAGAACGCTATGGTGTATTCTTGGTCAAATCTGAACCTTTCACTTAAGGGGAAATTTTTCATTTAGTAGTCAAAACCAATAGTTTGTGGAGAGATAAGCTTTGTTTATTGACTGATCTATACACTTCCTATAACATATGCCTTCTGAAATGTACAACAGGTGGAGGGAGCGAGTGGTCTTGGTTATAGCTACCAAGGATGTTGATAATACTTCGTGAAATCTGAAAGATTTATATGCTTTGCAGGAAACTGTTGTTTCAAACAACAATTTTCTTAGTGTATCAGGATGCCAAAATAAGACAGGGATCTCATGGAAGTGCAGAATGAAGGGTTAGGGAAGGTTACTTTTTGATTCTTCACCTATACCTATTTTATCTCCAGAAATCAGAATCCTAGTTTATATCTTTCTTTATAAAAGCACTAGTTCTGGAGGCAACATATGTCCAAGATATAGGCAAAACACACTTGCATTCAAAATCTGGATTAAGGCCTGGAATTTAAACTGTCCAGGAGTGCTGAGCTGCTTTTCAGTCTCCTGAAGCAATGTTTTGCCTAAACGTTTTGCATGTTTACACAGCACAGCACAGAAGTAGCTCTGTGCTGGAGGCACTACCCCACCTGTGTTGAGGTTGCTGTGCCTCGTCAGCACTCAGCAATGCAGTTTAGCTAGGGCCTTGGATACTGGAGCATGTAGCTCACTGCTGGCACACACAGTGGGCACACTATGAGGGACAGAGCACTTACCTTCTTCTGTTGTCCTGCAGCTACACATGTACACATGTGTACACATGGTTTTTGGTTAACTATAGAACAGTGCAAAATTTGGGAAAACAAAACCAAACCTGTCCAAAAAGGCTGGGTGAAGTTCATAAATATTCAAAACTCATTTCCAATGATATTTCTTTTGCTGCAAGAGCCTCATTTACAAATGGAAAGCTGCAAGGTCACTTCAGTTGCTTTCTTTCCTCCTTGGCTGAGGCAGTTAGTGGCTCACTTCTTCCCACGGTTGTCTTCCTGGCTTTGTCATTTGTTCACTTCCCTGTGTCAGCTGGTGCTCACTGGAACACCTGCTAAGCTGATTTGACTCACTGAACAGAGAAATGTCTTTGCTTTCTTGCCAGACTGTTTCCGTGTTTTACGTGAGATACCTTGGCTTATGGAAAAATATGATGTAAACCACTAAAGGTGGGATAGCCAAAGTGAGAAAGAGCTCTAGAACATGAGATCTCAAGAAACTGCATCCCTGGAAGTGATAGTGACACAGCATGGAAAAGAATAGCAGATGTTCTCAAGCTTCATTTATATGGTTGTCACCATTAGTGGAAACAGCTTCTTGTTTTGACATTCTGTATTTCCTATACTGCCTCGCTCTTATCTCCTGATCTGATTAGGGTCCTAGATACATACCCTAACCTATCCTTCCTTCATACCATGAAAAACGAGATCCCCTCCCCTTCCCTTCCCTTATCACTGATCTACTTTATCTCTTAAAGCAATCTGACATCTTTTCTGCCCCATCTCATCTCTGTAGTCAGCAGGACCGTAATGAGTTCTGTAAGAAGAGCACCTGTGCTATGAGCAGAGGTTCGGGTGCTGCTGCCAGCCCTTGGTGATTGCGTTTGGCCTTTCCTTTGCCTTTCGGCTCTGGTTTAGGTGGTTTGGTGGCTACCAGGAGATGCCATGCCACATGCCACTTTGAAGTGCCCTGCATGGCACTAGTGGCATGTATCCTGTTGTGTGGAAACATGGACATCAGACCTCAAAGACAGTTTTGTGGCTCTAAGGAGTAATTAGCAAGATCCCAGCTTTGTTGTTAAGAGCGCAACCAAACAGCTTTATCATAGTTCCTCTACTTCAACCTCCTGAGTGCTTAAACTAAATACATGCTCAGCCACACTCCTCATTAGACCAGTTGGCAGAAGTAAATGGTGAGCAAACAAATGCTATATTTTTGTATTCTAAAATTCCAAAGAGTGATATAGTGTTAATAAGCGTAATTAGGTATCTAATAAGCGTAGTGTTAATAAGTATAATTAGGTATCTACAAAAAATCTAAACTTCAAATTAAGTTTTGGATGTAACTTTATTTTTTAAGTAAATAATTCCACAGCTTGACTGTTTATTCCATGTGGGAATGGTAAAGCCAGTGATGTCAATCTTTAATTTGATAGTCTTTTGCTTTATTGTAGGCATTTAAGTGTGTGTATACATAGAGAAAAGCACTTCCATTTTGAGTTGCATTCATATTATACAGACTTAAGGAGACTGATCTAGTAGAGAGGAATGAGGCTGAGGGAAGCTGAGGGAAAGCAACCCTGTATATAATCCAGTCAAATGCAGATGGAAGTGTTGCTGCTATTGAACTTTGTACGATCATGGATCAGTCCAAGAAGTTAAGAGAGCATTAACAAATTAGTAATTTAATTCCTGTTACATCTCGTATTACATCTTCCAAATCACAATCACTGTTTTTTTAATGTAAGCAAAATTCTCTTGATTCCAGGGCAGGACTACTGGAAAACAACTAGTATTGTGAAATTCACTTTACTACAGCAAATGCTGTTGAAGCTCAGAAGGAACAGAAATAATGTGCCAAGGCTCTGATGGCTGTTGTGATATGGGGATGAACTCTGGAGAGTCAGAAACCTGGCGGAAGCTGGCTGAAGTCTCAGGAGGGAAATCTGCTCTATGTTTTGTTTGGAGACAAGAAGTTGTTGCCCTTACCATTTTCCTATCTGTTCTTTCCTATTGCTGCAATACTTTAAATTGTACTAACATAACTGTTAGTGGACTGTGCTATAAATTGGTTGATATGAGATTAAAAAAAAAAAAAGCCTATTTCCAAGAGATGGAAGGAAATTGTGATGTAGGATCAGATATAAGGAAGCAAGGAGGGAGGACATGATCATGAGGTCCTCCATAGGCTAGGATTACCACTAAAGAAAGCAAATAATACCACTACACCTACAAAGGATTTAGCAAAATCAGATCCATGGGAGCTGTGAAACAGAATTTCTTAGCTAGTTGCTGCTTGTCTACTTCCTCCTTTCCACTGTTTTTTTTTTGAGGAAGCACAGGGACTGAACATCTGGGGGAGTTAGGAGCCAAGATACTCTCCTGGTAGAAAACAGCGTCAGCCAGCTGCTCATTGCCTTGTTTCAGTTCCTGACTGAGCCCACTCTTCCCAGTGGAAGTTTTGCTTATTTTGAACCGGCAATTTCTATTATTAAAATATTCCCTTGAAAGCATTTATTCTAGTAATTCCTTTTTTTGGTGATCATGGTCTCCTTTTTTGACTCCTCGAGCCTCATTCTTAGGCAGAGGGGCCTTCCTGCCTCCATCCTTTGGCTGCTAACTCTCACCCACCAGTGGAGTCTCCCTGATCTTCTGGTTTCTGTTTTTTGCCTCCACCTCCCAGACCGACTTTCTGAAAGCAAAATCATGTCAAAGGAGCATTAGACACATTTGCTGGATTCCTTTACATAAAAAGAAATCTAATTTGTATTCTGAACATTGTGATGTTTCAGCATTGCACTGTGTGTCTGCAGGAGGGTGAGCATAGTTGCAGTGACCTTTTGCTAGAAATGTTGCAGCAAGCCTTTGTTGTTAGCCTCAGAACAACAGGAACAACAGCCTTTTCCTTCCTTTTACTATTCCTCTGAGGTGAATCTGATTTCAAATTATCTTCAAAGACTTTTGAAGATGAGGAATTTTTTTTAACTTAATACTGCCCCCGAAAAATTATGTTCCATTGGCAAAAACATTTGTCATTCTTTAGCTACTAGTAAAGTGTTTTTGTTCCTCCCTTCTCCCTCATTTTTAATCTGGCAGAATCTCTCAGGCTAAAAATGATGATATGGTTAAAATTACAAGTGTTGTGGGTAATGCGGTTAATGTCTGAGTTACTGCAGATGGAGTTGTCTCATTTGTGTCAGATTTGGTATTATGAAACAGAATTTGCACGTAAATCCTTCAGCTATTTCTTGAATGCCATTCTCTCTGGAGAGATTAAACTGGCATACTTTGCAATGAGTGCTATTTTAAAAAATAAGTATTGTTTCATGATGAAGAATTGGCTGTGTGTGATGAACTTTATGTGGCACTTTTTGCTTAGCACAACGTTGGGAATTGCTGCGTGGGTCTTTTCCTAACAAGGCTACACTGCGATTAATTCATCTGTAAATTCTTCTCATTACACATTACATTTTAAATTGTATGAACATAGCCAGTGGTAACACTGCTGCAGTGTTAATAGTTGGCGAGTAGCAATGAGTGCTTGATGTCTTCCTTCACAGACAATAGTGTAGAGGGCGTCTCCTAAAGCAGAGAGTACTCTTGCTTCTCATTTTTGGATCTCTCCACCACTGTTTCACTCTACAGTATTTCAAGAAAAGGTTCAGAATCACCAATACAGAGGCATGGTACTATTGCTCTTAGCCTGGGCTTGTGCTAACTTTCTTTCCTGGATGAGCAGTCTCTCTGCCAGCAGCAGCTCTTTGAAAGTCACCTTAAACCGGTGATCCAAGTGTAGCTGTATTATATCTTCCTATAACTTAGAAATCTTTCTTTTGAACTTACACGCACTACCTGCAGACTGATAGTTAAGTTTAGGAAAACTAAAAGCTGGTCTTTAAAAAGAAAAGCTGTGTATTGACAGGTTGCAATGAGAAGTCAGAGGCAGGTTTTACCGTACACTTTCATAATATAACAGAAATAAAGGATGAAACATAATCTGTTATAGAGTACTTGGTGTAAATGTCTCCAGACAACTTTCCTCTCCATATAAAGGCCTGATAGAGCATCAATTTTATAGTGATGTAACACTGCTGGCTTTTTTTTTTTTCTTTTTTTAATGTGAATTTTCAGCGGCATAGAACTGAGGTATAGTAGTGGCAAATTACCTCTTCTGTTTTAAAAAAAAAAAACTCACCTCATGCCTTGGGGAAATAAGGAAATCCAGGGCTTAGTTGACTAGTGATCATTAGGCCATCCAGGCATCAAAGGAAGCTTGTGTTAACTAAATGTATGTCTTGAGAGCAGAAGATAAGGCATCAAAAGCTTAGTGAATGAAAAGGTGGAAAATCAATGTAGAAATGCTACAGTTACATTGCTAGAGCAATGCTGAAAACAATGAAAATGCAGTAATATAGATTTTGAGTGGTCGTACTGAAAATCAGTTATATTGAAAGTTTTAATTGGGAAGGTGATGACAACATATTTTTGTTTGGAAACATTGTTAATTCTTACTATAAAATTCTAGAATTTCAAGGAAAAGGTATGGAGTGAACTGAAAACAGCAGAAGAATGAGGTGGAAATTACCAGACTCTTTATAAAATAATGAATCTCCCACAAGGATTGTATGCCATTGGATGTGTAGTATGGTACAGACATCATAAACTGCAAAAAAAACGACTTTACAAAGCTGAAAATGTTAGCAGGATTCCTGTGATTGAGTTATACATTAAGGAAACTTGTTAAATATCCAAGAAAAGTGTCTCAGTGAAACCATTCTGTTTGTAATGCTTTGAAATAAAATAATGAATCTCCCACAAGGATTGTATGCCATTGGATGTGTAGTATGGTACAGACATCATAAACTGCAAAAAAAACGACTTTACAAAGCTGAAAATGTTAGCAGGATTCCTGTGATTGAGTTATACATTAAGGAAACTTGTTAAATATCCAAGAAAAGTGTCTCAGTGAAACCATTCTGTTTGTAATGCTTTGAAGAGAAGGGGAAAGAGATCATAGAATCACAGAATCATAGAATGCTTAAGGTTGGAAGGGACCTCTAGAGGTCACCTAGTCCAACCCCCCTGCACACGCAGGGCCACCTAGAGCACGTGGCACAGGACTGCATCCAAGCGGGTTTTGAAGATCTCCAGAGAAGGAGACTCCACAACCTCTCTGGGCAGCCTGTTCCAGGGCTCTGTCACCCTCACTGTTAAAAAATTTTTCCTTAAGTTCATGTGGAACTTTTGGTG
>NW_010586170.1:0-20714 GCF_000705375.1 Tinamus guttatus | reverse complement strand
TAGGTGTCCCTGCGTGTGCAGGGGGGTTGGACTAGATGATCTCTAGAGGTCCCTTCCAACCTCAACCATTCTGGAATTCTGGGATCTGGATGAGGAGATTGAGGGCACCCTTAGCAAATTTGCAGATGACACCAAGCTGGGAGGCAGAGTAGATCTGCTTGAGGGTAGGAAGGCTCTACAGAGGGATCTGGAAAGGCTGGATTGATGGGCTGAGACCAATTGTATGAGGTTCAATGAAGCCAATTGACGGGTCCTGTGCTTTGGTCACAAGAACCCCATGCAGTGCTACAGACTTGGGGCAGAGTGGCTGGAGAGCTGCGCAGCAGAAAAGGATCTGGGGGTGCTGGTCAACAGCCAGTTGAACATGAGTAGGCAGTGGGCCCAGATGGCCAAGAAGACCAACAGCCTCCTGGCTTGTATCAAGAAGCGTGTAGCCAGCAGGACTGGGGAAGCGATCGTGCCCCTGTACTCAGCACTGCTGAGGCCGCACTCAAATGCTGTGTTCCATTTTGGGCCCTGCACTACAAGAAAGACATAGAGGTGCTGGTGCATATCCAGAGATACGCAACAAAGCTGGTGAAGGTGCTGGAGCCCAGACCTTACGAGGAGCAGCTGAGGGAGCTGGAGTTATTTAACCTGGAGAAGAGGAGGCTCAGGGGGAGACCTTATTGCTCTCTACAAATACCTAAAAGGAGGAGGGGGTGAATCTCTTCTCCATAATAACTACTGATAGGACAAGAGGAAATGGCCTCAAGTTGTGCCAGAAGAGGTTCAGGTTAGACATTAGGAAAATTTTATACACAGAAAGAGAGTGTTCAAGCGTTGGGATAGGCTGCCCAGTGAAGGGGTGTAGTGTTCAAGAAACCTGTAGATGAGGTGCTTAGGGATATGATTTAGCAGGCATGGTGGGGATGGGTTTACAGTTGGACTCGATGTTCTCGAAGATCTTTTCCAACCATAATGATTCCATGATTATTTAATTATTTGTGCTTTTCATCTCTTGGATGTTAATTCCTCATTCAAAATTATTTGTTTCCTATCACTTTCAGTGGAGTCCAAAATGGAGTTCAGGGTGGTTCAAAATGATTGCTCTTTTCTTAACTTATCCATCTAAAGCTACTTGTAACTCAAAAATTGTAAATATATATGTGTATATAAAATGTATTTATATAATGCATATATGATATTCATGCCAGCTCCCTCAGCCTCTCCTCATACATATATATGTACATATGTAAAATCTATATCCTGCAGATGCAATGGGCCAGTATGGATGGAATGTCCAGGATGGAATGGCCCCATGGTGATCTGGATGCATGGGCAGACTGATTGATTTAACTATTTATTCTGGATGCCCATGTATACTGCTCCTTCCCTCTCACATACAATTTTACTCCTTGTCCACCATCTCTGACTTTATTGTCCCATCTGTGACTGACTTGGCCTAAGTTTTATTTCAGTCAAGCTACAGCTTCTTTTGGAGAAGCTGAGCCATATAGCACCTTTTTATTTTATAGCTCCAAATTCTGGGGCTCACCTGAGGTAAGCAAAAGCAGATGGAGAAATGTTGCCCATTACACCCAGCTGAAAGTTGCTGAGATGCAGCAATGGTTGGCTGGTGGAAGGTCTTCCTTTTCTCCTCAGCAGTCATAGTACAGCTAATTATGGAGCTCTGCAGCTGGTTCATCCAAATTTATTTGCTGTTCTTTGAAAACTGCAGAGTGAGCATTTAGAGCTTGAAGACCTGTACATTCATCTGCAGACATCTTGGCCGTGCTTGCCTCAACATATCATTATAGAAAAAGCTGACCATGGCCTGTGCTGCAGTATTTCTCCTGCTGGTTTCCTCATTGACTGTAATCTTGGTGAAGATGTATTTATTTGTGTTTCCATCATAGAAAAATTTGTGGTTTAAAGTCTTATTTCTTCTGCTGCTTATCCCATCCGAGAAACAAAGCAGAAAGAAAAATAAATAAATAAAAAGATGTAAGAATGAGAAAAGAGAAAAAGTTGAAAGGCTTTTCAAAAGAAAAGAAAAAGGATGCAGACAATAAAAACCTAGCAATTTTCACATGAGAATTATACAAATTGACTTTAGCTTTTTGCTGCTGGGGAATGGAGTTATTGCTACACCACTGCCTGTTTTATTAGAATAAGGTAAATTGTTTGAATTTATGATTTTTTGAACTTAGCTGTTACCTGTTGCATTAATTTGTGTGACTTATTCTTCAAGGTAAATTACTCACCGGTTAGCAGATTTATGCCCTGTGATTTACTGACATGTGAGTAAACTGAAGCCATACTATCTACAGGTAAGGCTATCTTCACAGAAAGAAGTAGTTGGCATTTATGAAACACCTTTTTCTTCCTTATATGGATTGATGAAGACTCTGCATTGCTTTCTTACTGCAACTCTCTGTTATGTTGCGACCAGTTTCTGAAGTTGAAGTATTGTGCTCTGCCCTTATAAATGCAGCATGTTTACATTCCAGATGAATTCCCGACATGCCACGTTTTACCAACAGTCTTTAATTTGAGCAGCTTAAATCTCCAACAACAGTAAATAGTGTGCTTTCTTGATCTGTTAAAGCTGATAAACATTTCATTGGTATTTTTTCCGTGTTGCATTTCAACAAAGAAAATCAACAGATAGAATAGATATCAAGTGATTGTTTACCTAATCTATCTTCAAATCAGATGAAAGCTCCAGCCACATCAGTTTGTCCCAGAGAATCCAACTCCTATATTTATTCTTCTCCATTCTTGTTTCCCCTAACATAAGCCCTCATGTTGGAGAGG
This sequence comes from Tinamus guttatus, assembly GCF_000705375.1. The sequence continues at coordinate 17,915 of NW_010586170.1, read as the reverse complement.
TGCAGAATGCTTGTGATGGCTTTGACATTGTGTTTGCTGTCTGTGTCATGCTGTACTTTGTTAGTCTTTTGTTGCAGGCTGTAACTTTCTTACTTTGGGAAATGTTTTGTGGCAGTGTCTCCACTGTTTTGCCCTGTGACCATGCGTTCTAAAATTCAGTAACTCAATTATGATTTTGAGGCCCTTTAGGAATGATATAATTGCATCTCACACTTTAGGAGAGGCACTGGGGGCAAAGGTAAGTTCTTGGGAAAACTGAGACAGCTGGTAAATATATGCAAGTGATTTGTGTCAGGTAGAGTTTTATTTATTAGACATTTACAGACAAGTTTAAACATGACTCTTCTCTCCGTTCCCTTTTACTTCAAGAGCAGAGATTATCTGAATTTTTTAAACATATTTTGAGAGTTGCAGTTTTGTTGTAATTGTTCCATCTTGTCATTTCTAATTAGCAAGACATATTTTGTGTAATGCCTCATTTTATTAAAATCATTTGCTCATATGATATACTATAAGTCATCTTTATGGAACAACTCTCCAATTAGAAAGAAAAAAGTGCGTATGTTGTTAGGGCAAGAGTGTCGTCAACGTTTCTTTGCACAAGGCTTGTCTGTACAGCTCTGACTTGCATGAATAGTCTATTGAATCCTCTGAGACAAGGCCTGATAGGGCCTCATTAATGTTATTTGACACAACTCATCCTGTGGGAGGGAGGAAGGCAGGGGGTCCACAAGACCCTTTGCTGACAAAGGGTCTTGTGGACGTAACCAGTTACAGTCTGAGCTAAATAATTCAGAGGGAGGAATACTGGAACCATCAAGCTGAAATAGATTCCATTAGGAATCATAGAGGACGGTGGTATTTGTAGTGCCAAATAGCAAATAGGTTATATTCTAACTCTCTCATGCTCTTCTTGTATGTCTAAAACTCAACCTCCTTAATCATCTTTGTTACCCTTTGCTGGTCTCACTCCAGTAGGTCCTTGACTGTCTTGTACTGCAGACTCCAGACTTCATTCCAGGTGAGTTTCACCAGGGCTGAGTGGAGGGTAAGGATCTCCTCCCTTGACGTGTTGCCAAAGCATGGTCTCATGCAGGTCAGGAGGCCATTGGCACCATTGCCATGAAGGTGCTTTGCTGGCTCATGTTCACTTTAGTGGCCACCAGGATCCCTGGGTGTTTCTTCTCAGCAAAGCTGAGAAGCTTGCGAATGGTCAGCCCCTCAGCCTGTCGTGGTGCAAGGGATTTTTCCTGCCCAGGGGTGGGACTTGGACTTTCCCTTTGTTCAACTAGATTCCTCTGCCCATTTCTCCAGCCTCTGCCATATCTTCAGCTCCTCTGCAGCGCAACCTTTTCGTGCAGCAGCTGCTCTTCGTTTTCCTTATCCAACATAAATGCTCTTTATACACATGTGAAAATACAGCTTACTGTTCATGACAGAGGGTCTGCAATATTTGTCAGTTTACAGTTGAAATATATTTCAGAAGTATGTATTCCTTTTAGCTGATCCTTTTGAGAGATTTTCTTAATGCACGCTTGTAGCTCCTACTAAGGAATGAGCTACATTATTTGTTTCTTGTTAAAAATAGGAAAAGACATATTTTTTCCAAATGTCTGGTCTGATAAGAACTGGTTTTGCAACCATTCCTATGAGATACTAGAGCAGTTTGAAATGGCAAAATTTAGATAGAATTTTAAAAACATCAAGCCTACCTGCATATGTGATTATCCTAGTATTTTTTTGTAGCTAAGAGTGTATCTTGCTTTGAAAGAATAAAAGACCAATGAAAAGTGCTTTCATGCTTTATCTCTTCTTTCAGAAAAATGAAGGTAGAGAAATAATTCAAAGAGAAGACTGAGGGGGATCTTATCAATATGTACAAATACCTGAGGGGAGAATGTAAAGAGGATGGGACCAAACTCTTCTTGGTGGTAGCCAGTGACAGAACAAGGGGTAAATTAAAAAGAAGGAAATTTCATCTCCATATGACGAAGAACCTCTTTCCTGTGAGGGTGACAGAGCACTGGAACAGGCTGCTCAGAGAGGTTGTGGAGTCTCCTTCTCTGGAGATCTTCAAAACCCACCTGTATCCCACCCTGTGCCCCGTGCTCTAGGTGACCGTGCTGGAGCAGGGGGATTGGACTAGATGATCTCTAGAGGTCCCTTCCAACCTCAAACATTCTGGGATTCTGTGATTTTTCATTCATGAAAAGGTTTTGAGTATGTATGAAGCAAGCTGCTTATTCTCATTTATAATTTTAGTGTTAGAAGGCAATTTATTTTTTAGGATTTTATACCGTCATGGATTCCACACAGATGGATGTAGGAGTATATGAAAAAAGACATTAACATCCTAACATATGAAGTTTAGATAAGGAGAGGTCATGCCTTTGTGATATACAAGAATGTGTCTTGTCAAGGAAAGCTGAGCTTTTGTCTTTGCAGTGAAGCAGCAGGATCTTTTAATCAGGTACAGTTTGGAAGGAAAAACAAGCAGCACAGCTTGCAAGGCAGGTTTCTGCTGCCCACACAGGGAGCCCAGGAGCCCACACTCCTGCTCCCCGCTTCAACCCTGACCTCGGCCTCTGCATTCCTCCCCTTCTGCTGAGCTGTCAGGCTGCTCTGCAGTAAAAAAAGAGCAGAAGGAGTTTCCATCAAGAAGTGCATATGGCAGCCCTCAAGCCAAATTGACTTAATATCAGATGACCGTTCAAGGAATGGCTTCAGGTTTAGGAAAGGGTGTCTGTGCAAAAGAGTCAGGTGCATAAGGAGATTGACTCATCACGTTATTCTTTCTGTTGATTTCTTCTTTTGCCTCCCTCCTCCCTATTGTCTCATGTTGAAACTTCCTGTGCTAACTTCCAGGACCCTAAATAACTGCCTGTATCTTACTTTTCTGCCTCTTATTCAGTGACAATGAGTATCAGGTATTAGACAAATTATGTGCTCAGGCTATAAATTTCTTCATTCAGAAAGTGTCTCAATATTGTACTTTTCCCATAAAGCATGCAAGGCTCTATAGAAATTAGCTGAACATCTGGATTATGTACTAACTGACTAGAAAAAGTTGCATTCCCCCTCTATTTCAGAAATGTTCTTCAGAAAGGACAAATTAACTCTCTCTCTCAGGTGCTTCTGTTTCTTTGCTACTTTTAGAGAAAGTCATGAAGCAAAAGCTTTTACACAAAAGCACAGACTGGGCATAGTTTTTAGATAGATAATATTAGTTTGAATGTAAATAACTGTAAATAACGCAGTGTTGGAGAAAATAAACTCTATGCATTCTGGTAACTGTGCCCCTTAATAATCTCTGCTAGCAAGTCCCTACTTACAAAAGAGTGGCATAGATGGTCATGTCTACACAGCGGATGTAGACAGATGTGAGCATCTCGGTCCATGACAAGTGTGAGCCAGACTGGGTCTGGAGTAGAAGCAGCTGGGTGCTGTGCTCAGGCTCAGATCAGCTTTCCTTCACCCAGTGAACTTACTGGTGTCCGTTTCTGTGTCCGAAGGGCATCTGGTCCATAACTGACTTATATTTGACCTACTTACAATGGTGGTGGAATTGACTCTTAAATGCCTGCATAAATGTACCCAGGGCATCTGAGCAGCAGTACAAAGTGTACAGAGGGACCATTTCTTAGTTAAGGAAGTGGAAGATGATCTTTTTTTTTTCTTTTTCTTTTTCTTTTTTTTTTTTTTACTGTTGCAATCTGTAAAAATGTTTTAAGTTCAGACTCAAAGCAAAGAGAGCAAACACAATTGTTGTAATTTCAATTAAAAAAGAATCTAAGGAATTGGATTCCTTCATATGCTTTAGGGAAGAAAAAAAAAAAAAAAGGACCACATAAATGAAGAAAAGGAAAAGTGTCATCAGTTTCAGGAATTTTTAGCATTTTATTTTCCTGGTCTTATTTGTTTCTGATAGGCAGTTACAACTGGCTCACTGGGAACTGTGGATCAGAAGGAATTCAATTTTTCTCTTGCAAATAGCAGCACAATAGTTTGGCACACAAAATCCTTTTCTCTCCAGTCCACAAAGCATAGTACAAATATGCACACATCAGAAAAATGCACACTTTTTCTACTGGACATCAAGGGTATTATGAGCATTATGATTGATAGAAGGGATTTTGGGGGAATTGCAATTCCTTCATAGGCATTCATTGTATAAGTGAGGTTTCTCCTGGGCTATCTTTCACAAAGTATTAGTGCAAATAAATAAATTTATTTATTTGTTTTCTCTGTAGATCTCTTTCTTTTAGCTAGGGTATGTTTTTGCAATGCAGGCCTTTGCCCCAAAGTCCATTTCTTTCATACCAACTCCAAAACATCTATGGACAGTTGTCAAAATCAGTAAAATTAAAATTGTAGAGCATTGCTTCAGAGCTCAGAGCTCCAACCATTCATTGGGTCCCAACTATAATGACGCTGAAATAGCCAAAATCAAGTGCTTGAAAGACTGGTGCACTTCATTCTGCATCTAGAAAACACTCAATTATAAATTCCTCCATATGCAAAAGAATTGTTTGTTATGTAGGTAATTGTCCTGATTTACCAGAGATGCACAAAATATATTTTATTTTATATCCTAAATATCAGGTAAATATCTATTTACCTGACTATAGCATATATAGAAATATGAGGGATAATGAAAATAAACATCTCTTTACTGCTCCACATTTGTATCTGGTGCTGAAACACATGCGAATTTGCAGCAATAAAACTTTTAATTTTTTTTACTGTTATAATCTGTTGTAAACACAGGTTCATAGTGAGGAGAGCAAAAAACTTTGCTGTAAGTTCAACAAAAAAAAGAGTCTAAGCATTTTGTTTCCTTCATATGCTTTAGAAAAAAAAAGCAGAACTGAGTAAGGGAAAGAAATTTGAAATGAATGCTTTGGCAGAACTTAGGGGCTTGGCTGTTTTAACTGCAGGATCACTGCAGCAAACAGTTAAGTCCCGTGCACAGGTGTCTATGCAGCTGTTGCCTTGTAAAAGGTTGAGAATCAGAGGGCTGGTCATATTAGTGCTCATAACCACTGGACTCCAGTGTCAGTTTTCAAAAATACAGCCAAACTTTTTATAAAGGCTTTTATGAAAAAGCTCCTCTCCTTAAAGCAGCAGAATCAACTAGCCAAGCTTAAAATTCAAAGTAGTGAAATGTCTTCTGGCCAAGACGCAGTATATATGTAAAGATCACCTAATTAGTTGCAGCCATAGACAAATGGTGATTAAAAAGACAAATTGCAGGACCTGGGTCTCTTGCTACATGCAGAATGTTGGACAGATATCAGCCGTTGTTTGCCAAAACCTCTGTTTTGACAAAAGAGAAAATCCAACTGCTGGGAGTGTCTCTGGATGATCTATGTTTAGGGAAACAGCCTGGGACAACAAAATCCATTGTGTTTAGAGGATAATTTGATTTACGATGTTTTTATATTATATTTGCCCATTATTTTTTAGGAAAGAAATTGCTCAGGTATGTCTTCTGATTGTTATTTAACACCACTGGCTGCTCCTAAATCCATTTCAACAAAATGGAATTAGTGAAAGATTTAATGTAGTATGGGAATTCTTTATTTATAAAAGATTAACAACCCAAGACTATCAGAAGTGGGCAATTTTTTTGTTTTTCAGAATAGTGTGTGGTACTTACACAGGTCAGGAACATTGTCCTTTCTGATCCTGAGAGTTACGAAGGAGTCCTTCAGTGCAGATGAAAAGTTGGTGCAAACCACAGACTGATAAAAACTACTGCTTTTTTCCACCAAATATGTAGTTAGATTTTGGAGTTCATTGCCATAGGAGGTTGCTGATGCTGAGAATGTAATAATATCTTTAAAGGATTTGATAGGATTAGAAGGATAATAAGAGTATAATAAGTTGTGGTGTTTATTGGTTAAAAAATAAATCAGAATCAACCTCTATTAGAAAACAGTCAGAATGACACTTAATCTTTTTGATGTATGATTCTTGCTTTTCCTCTGAAGTATCTAATGCTTACTACTGCTTGAAAAATAAAGTAGTGATCAGTTAAACCTTCGATTATTTCTTTTAATAATTCCTTTTCTCTGTATTTCTATGCATTTGTACCACTTTTGCATATGTTTATTTAAAATGATCCAAAAGAAAACTTAAGGCAGGAGATTTGAATCTTTTTTCTTCTGTGGACATTTATATATGACTATGTAATACCTATCATGTTATGTTCATGTTAGCATGTTTTTCCTTTGCCCAACCATTGACACAGAAACCCCAAAAGTAGACCTCATCCCATACAGAAAGTTTTTAGTAGTGTAAAACCCACATGGCTCTCTGAATTACTTCAGACTTTCATTTTCCCTTTTTTTCAGTCCCCAAGTAGTGTATGAAGCAGTTTATTTCTTACTAATGAAAACAGCCAGGAAAACAATCCATGTGGGGCATAGAAAGCTATAGTAATTGATTTGATCGCTAAGATGGGAGGTTTCTGAGAGAAACCTCAGGTGCAAGTTTTACCAACAGTATTACCAACCCCAAACATTCAGAAATTCAGAATCAGGTCTTCAGGCGCATTTTTTAAGGTTAATACATGTTATAGTTTGGCATAATTTTGCAAGATTTCCTTCAAGAATGCAAGAAACTTAAAAAAAAAGAAAAAAAAAGTATATGTAATTTCAATATCTGGAACATTAAGAAGCATAGGCATTAACAGTAGTGAAATGCTGTGTCTTTTACTAAAAACTGTTGATATTTCATCCTGTGTTACAAACACAATCCCTTACCAATTGCAGCATCATGCTCTTTTCTCCTGGTAAAGTCCACTTATTCTCCCCAAGTGTTCTTTTTTTTTTTTTTCCTTCTGAACACTTCTCAGTTTTTAACACCAAAAATAGGAGGCCCTGGACTGAGAATGGACAGCAGCAGTGACAGCCTTGTGTTGATAACTGGACCACAAAGTCACGTTGCTCTTTCCTTGTTCAGTGACAGTACACACGCGCGGTGCTGCTAGTCCTGAGGGATGTGGACAGACACGAAACCTAAGGAGATTTCAACAATCTCCTTAGCTTGCTTCCCTCTCCCTGGCCCTGAGTGTCCCTACAGCATCTCAGCAAGTGCATGGGGGGCGAGCAAGGAGGAGGATGTTGTCACTGGGTGACTTTTCTGCGTGTGGAGTTCCAGAAGACATCTGTTGTCGCAGGCACCACACTGTGGAGATTACTCCAGTTTGCTGTTACTTATTACCCATTGGTGTCATTCACTGTTTCCTTCTCCTTATTTCAAGGATTTTTTTTTTCAGATTAATCCATTTCCCACAAAAGTGCAATTCTCCCAGACATAGTTTCACCAAGCCCTCCTCTCCCCTGCTTTTGATCAAAGCGGCTTTGTATCATTTCTCCCTTCTGAGTGGTTGTTGACATTCCTCAGAGTTTGGTAACATCTAAAGATTACATTAATGTGGTATCTCCTTACTTTTCCTGATACTAAATGCATATTTTAAATAAAACCAGATTTACCACTGATCCCTAAATCCTCTGTCAGCAGTCTCCCCCGACCTTTGAACATAGCTATTTATCATTACCCTCTGTTTATGTTCAGGGGAGTTTTCAGTCCGCATGACAGTTTTCATGCTAGCCAATTCAATCAATTTTGCAAGTGAGATTTTGTAAGATAGAGTTTGAAGGTTTTGCTATAATTCAAGTGTGGTATTTGCTACATTCTCCTCATCCACTAAATCTTCTACTTCTGATAAAAAGCAGTCATGAAGAAACAATGAACATTGTGCAGAAAGACAGAAACTGCAGCTGAGTTTAAGACGTGCCTAATCAGGAAGTCACCCTGAGTAATACAGTAGAAACACTGTTCATGGCTGAAGCTTCCACTTAATGCATACGTAAGTGTTTTCCTTCTGCCATTTGTATAAATGTAATCCATCTGTGTGTGAACTACTGCAAATATGCCAAAATAGCAAGTAGTCTGCGGAGATTTATGGCTCCTCTTACCAGATGGAGCAAGTATATGTTTACCGAAAGAGGAAGAAAACAGTAGTTCCAAAGATCACAGATGGACATTGGCTAGAAGAACTTTAGGCCTGGTGCTATACGACAGTTTTCCAGAAACATGGAATATTGAATTATTTCACCTGGCTTTAAAGGTCTTAGCTAGCGCTGGAGAGGATAAGAGGATAAGATGCAGATATGTGTTTTCTTACAACCACTTTTGATCAAATGAAGCTGCTTGTTAAGGCTATTACAGTAGACGAATTTAGTTGTCCATTTTGCCCTGTGCCATGCCAGAGCAGAGAGGACAGGAAGGCTTTCACTTTTTACACCCAAAACATTGCTTTCAACTGGTCAAATTTCCATATTATGTATATCTGTTGGTAGTATTGACCCAGTGCTTCCAAGTGCTACTCAAATCAATAAAGCCTGTCACATTCTATGCAAAAGCTAATGAATGCTAATTTCAGGCTAATGAATGATGTATAGCCTGGAGGGGTTGATGCTACCACTTCTACCTCCTCCTTCACAAAACTGTGTGAGATAAGGTTGGAAACCTCTTTCTAGCTTGTGCAGGGCTTGAAACAGAACTGGAGTTACTGTTGCCACTAATTTCCCATGATGATGGCAAATCAGAAGGTGAGCAAAGCTTGGGAACTACTGTCTTCCTGGCTTTGGTTGATGCCATTAAAAGGAGCTTAAGGCATTGTCACCATGGTGAAGAATATTACCTTCTCTAGCGCCATCCCTGCTAAATTAGCAGGTATGTGAGGGTTAACATGAGGATGCAGATAATTGATTTTTCTTTTAAAGCCAAATCTCTGATGCTACTTTATCTATCTGAAACAAAATCTTATTGCTTTCTATCATCTTTGCTAGTTTCTTTGGGCCATGGAAGTGTCCCATACCTTTGTCTTGTGTTTCGTAGCTTTTAAAAATCTGTATACAATCAATTGTAAAGAAAAATCCTCAAAACCCCAAACCATTATTTCACAGAGCCAGTGTGAATCTAACTCAGTCATTATAAAAGAAAATACAGCTTTATGTTAGAGATCCTTTAAGAATGAGAAGAAGTTTGTAAGCTAGGAAGTACAGTGGGCAAGGCTGCAAAGGTAACATGAATTTCTCTTCTTACATTCCCTTATAACTTTGCATGTATTGCCTTTTCTTGAGATATTACTAAGTTACACTAAGATTGCTAAGATATTTCTCAGTCTTCTGTTAGATGAGGAAAGCTGACTGTAGCTGCGTGCAGCTACGATATGTTGAAGTGGCTAGTGGCTTTGTTCTCTACCATCTACCAAAATGTTTGTTTTGACTTTAAGGAAAAGCAACTTGGCTACCTGTCTCTCAGACTGTCACGGTCCAACTTCATTTACTGCGTCCTATAATAAGTAGCGAATAAGACCTGGATTTTGCAGCAAGCTATTTTACAGATGGTCTTTCCCTGCCTTTTCCATAGTCCCCCGGATGTTCATGGAGTTGTTGCTCATAAAGGAGGAATCTGCACTGCCAGATCTTAATTCAGGGGGTTGTTGAGCAGTGCCTTTGGTGGCTGGCAGTTACGATCACATGCATAGCTACATTTCTAGTAAGGATTTTAGATAATAAACTGGGACAGAACACAGTAGAGTATGTGTAGAAATAAAAACCTCAGGCTTGTATCTGCTTAGGCTGTTCAGATTTCAAGTTCCTACTCCCTCTACAGGACCAGATGCTTGTTCTCAGTGGGTGTCTTTAAACTAAAGCAAGAAAAACAGCAGCTGCCCAGCCGACAAATAGAGCGTAAATTCTGGTATGGTCTTGATCACCTTTGACAAATAGCCATTGAAGGGTGGGTATTTATACCCAGGCTCAGTACTTTGTTTGTTTGGTGAACTTGTTATGTTAAGGAAGGACAAAATGAGACCTAATGAGCAGTTGGGCAGGATATGCATTTTTATTAGATTAACTCATCCTTGGAGAAAGAAGGACAGTTTTGACCAAAGCATAGCTTTATTGCAGAAATCTGACTACAGGAATAGTTTAATTTTTTGAGGGTTAAATCTCCAGCATGCAGCAGAGTTGAAAGATTTAAGAGACTGGCCCTACAGAAAGACAACACACAGGAAGGGGTTACCACTGCTGTGAAGTTTAATAGTTCTGAATTAAACCAGTTCATTTTCAAAGCAGGAAATACACTATAGCGCTGACATTTACTGCCCTCCGGCTGGAAACTTAGTGGGTCCATATGGTATTATTTATTTTTTTCTCCCTAATAAAAAAGTTTCTTTTACCAACTCTGTGTTTCACATATAGTCAGCAAGTAATAGGGAAAAAAATGCCTAGAGAACACAGCAAAGTTCTGTTTATAGGCCAGTAGGTGTTGACCAAGCCAGATAGTTAATAGAATGGCTGGCTTCCCGTCTCTTAACTTGCTGTCCACAGTGTTTTCTTCAGAACTGCCCTTTTATTGCACTGTCATTGCAGCTCATGTCCTCACATAGGCTTCACTGAAGAGTTATTCAGTCATACAGGGAGAATATACAGAAAACAAGAGGAACATTACTGTCAATAAAGCTAACTGGGAAAACGTAATTGTCAGATTTTCTCATGATTAGCATTCCTAATGATCACTTTACCTGAAAAAATATAAGTGAAATTCCAGCTCTGCTGAAGTCAGTAGATATTTTGTCATCAACAGATTAAGAGGATATTCTGTATATATTATCTGCCTGAGGCAGGTGAGATTCAAATATAACTCGATTGCCTTATGTCTAACTAAAATTCGGAACTTAAGTCACGATTCCTCATTACAGAAATAAAGTTTCTGGCATTTCTCTTGCCTGTGTACAGAAAAGAATTTTCTTTTTCTTTGGCATTAAACGCTGTAAGACATCTGTACCCTGTAATTGGCTGGGACTCTTGTTTGCTAAAAAAGGAATGAGGTAATCAAATAGTGAAGAAACCAGTCGATTACTCACCAGAACAGGCGTAGTACAGTACATAAAGAAGAAAAGTGTATAAATCACTAAAACAAACAGCTAGATCAAAAAGTATATGGTACAGCTGGACATGATAACTCATTGCTGTCTAAGGTATTCAGAACCCTCATTTGAGCTTTATTTATGTGAAACTCTTCTAATAATAGTATAGCAAAGCAGAGTGCAGGGATTAATAGAAATCCTGCCCTTTCTAACTGTCCCTTTTTCCCATTTTTTCCTAAAAATATCATTCATTTTCTCTCACATGTTGAGAAACATCTCTCTACGTACATAAGAGAGAAAACATAGATTTCATTGCTCACTATTGACTGACAAGTGTCAGTCAAATGCTGTGTTATGTTAATACACCTTTAACATATGACAGTGCACTGACTGAATTAGATTTTTCAGGTTGTCTTTAAATGTAAGCAGCTTGACAGAAATGATACTAATATGTTAGTACTGGACTTCATGACTGTCCAGCCTGCCTACTTGTCAACCTCAATGGTCCGTTCTTACATGCTTTCAGTAGCCTCCTTCAATCGTCGATTGATTAATGTCATAACTCATGGTCATTGTCATCCAGAACTGCTAATTTATACGTAGTAAAGATTCCTGAGCCCATCTGTTGTAAATAATCTATTTATGGGCAATTTTAGAATGATTCATTGTTCTGGATGTGTTTCTGTGTTTTTGTTTTTTTTCGGCATTTCAGAAAGGACCTCAGAACCTCAGGACCTAAATGTTCTGATAGTTTCAGCTATCACAGTATTATGCAGGAAAGTCTCAAAATGGATAAAACTGGGATCACCTTCAATCTGGTAAATTGTGATGGGACAGCCTTGAAGCACCAACACCAAGTGAACAATCAGTGAGGTTTAATTTTGCCAGCAAATTCTCCGGTAACTTCAGCTTTCCAAAGTAGCCTCCTTTCTGTAAGCATATTGCAAAACTGTCACCTAAAGGTGACCAACATTTGGTGACACCTTCTTACCTATCTCTTTGCAGAAGATTGGCTGATGCCTTCGAGCTGGATTATTCTGTAGCTCTGGTAATGTTTGTATCATTTATTAAAATAATAGAGGCCTCGGTGCACTCACTGTTCATTTGAAGATTGTTCTTCATTTCTTTTGCATTTTGATTATCTTGCAGTGGTGACATCTAGAAGTTATTTTTCCACATTTTTTTCCACCTATGACTTCACAAATTGTTCATTTCAATTCTAATTTGTTTGCATTTTGGTTCACATATGTAAAGAGAATCAGAACAATATTTTCAAAGATAGTTTTTTGATCTATCTTTAACTTTTGAGACTGACTGATAAATCAAGCTCAAATTAATTATGAAGTGGCCAGTGAGTTACTGCACATTTTTTTATATCAATAACTAATATTTATATGTATATGTAATATATGATTCACAGAATTATAACTTTCTGTTACTAGAGATTTCTTGGAAGATAAAGGAGAAATATTTTAGTCTCTTTTTGTGTGCATTAATAACTATGTATTTTAAATACATACTACGAATATTATCTGCCCCCTACAACTAAGTAGTTGTGCTTTTTGTGCCTTATATTTTTTGTCTTAATCCTGTTAATACTGGTCAAGTAACCTAATCTCAACAGTCAAATACTTTTTCGGATGTCTTGCCAGGGAAACCATGAGCTGATTTGGCATGGAGACTAACCTTTCACCCTTTGAGGTGGTCCTGTCAGAACATAGGAGAAGGTGCATAAGTGGATTCGCGTGCAGCTTGCACTGGTGACTGTCTCTTCAGTGACTTCTATGAACATCTTATTCTCACAGTTCCCACAGTAATACATCTCTGTGCATAAGTGAAATAAATTTATTTCAGTGTTATTTTTGTTTCTGCATTCTTTTTTATTTTCTTTTCAAATCAAAGTTTTCTGCTGCATACTCAGTGCATAGTAACACAAGGTGAATGCAACTAATGAAGAACAGTATTCTAATGGTCTTTTAAGCACTAATGGCTAGTAAGCTGACTGTTTCCTGGCAGTTAATGGCCATCTGGAGGAGTTCTTAGTCTGCTGGCTATTAACTGCCAGGAAATTATTGGCTCGGAGGCTATTATTGGTCTTACAAATGTAATAGATTTTTCCTTTACACTCTCTTCACCACCCTGTCATATTGTCTTGCAGTCCTCAGACGGTTTCTGTGAAGTGAGCATTTTTCTTTACTGCATGATTTTTTGTAGGTGTCCAAAGTGCTTTCTGCATTTCACAAAGTCAAAACAAACAAACAAACAAAAGGAAAAAATGGGATCTTTGCTTTAAGCAGTCTATAACCTGGGGCTGCAATCTTGTATTTGTAACTACCCAGGAAGAATCCTGCATTCACATGAAATTCTATTTAATCATAGAATCGCTATCGTTGGAAAAGACCTTCAAGACCATTGAGTCCAACCAGAACAAAACGTTGAACGCTTCATGAATTTGTGTCATTGAAGGAAGTATATAGTGTGGAGGTTTGGGTCTTTCATATACAGTTGTTGAGAATATTTTCTTGGCAGCAATCATACCCATTGATAGAGCGGACAGCAACAAGCAAAGGAAGACAGTTAATTTTGGCTAAATTATTTAGAAAAAATTATGTTTCCAAATCCCTCTGCAAGAATTTGTTTTGCCAGGTTGCCTATAGCAAACAATAATAGCTTGAGATTGTGCTGAGCCCATTGACTATCATGATCTGGTTGTCTTATTGGTTCCTCCGCTCCCCCATACATCTTTGCTGGTCTTTGACTTAATGTATAATATGGCCACAGTGTAATTTATCTAGGATTTACGATCTTTTTGTTTCATATTTGTACATATAAAGAATGTGGCACAACAGCATGTAGTCCATGCTTGAGAACCTTTATGTTATGTTAATGCAAAGGTATTTGAGCATTGCTGAGCCTGAGACTTTGAGGATTTAGAGAGAGAGAGCAGAGAGGAATTAAAAATAAGAGTTGTAGAAGGCCATTTTCCTGTTATAGTCCATTGGTGCTGTAGAGAGGCAAAGGGGAGGAAGCAAAGGACTGGAAGGATGAGGTACAGAACAAAAAGCAGAAGTAATTACAGCAATGTGTCAGATGAAATAAATTTAATATGTGAATCAATCTCAAATACAGATGATTATCAACACACAGTTTACTCAACAAATGAAGATGCATTGCTTCTTATCCTAGAAGATGCATTGGCTATATCTGAGTGAGATATGTAGAAGACTGGATTGGTCTAATATAGACCATTTAAAGAAGCAAGACTAGAGAACATCTTGGCTGATCCCAACCAAAAATTACTGACCATACAGCTTATAAAATTCCTTATTAAATTATTAACAACTGATTATAATATAGTATCTGGATGCAAACTATCTGATATCTCCATTCTGTCAGGAAAAAAACTGTTCCTAGGTAAAAAATAACGGGGAATAATAATTATTTTTCATCATGTCTTAATGTTTCATACTTTAGTTATGAATTGTAATTAGGTGAGAAAATTAAACAAAATTGGAAATGCACCATTGAAATCAATAAATAATACATGTTTGAAGAAAAGCAAAGACACATGTTGAAAGAATTTATGAGGGCTTTGCTATGCAAACCCCACTTCATTTCAGGCTCTTTTAATTCATTTTTAAAATTTTGTTTTGGTTAGTTTGGAAATAAATTGGACATACATGAAAAGTTTAGTAGATCAATTCTGATGTGTAGAAAGAGAATTAAGTGTAGATGTAGCATGTATTTGTCTGTTACGCTTGTGTTAGAAACTACAATGTCTGCTGGGGCAGCTGCAGTTTCAATAGGCTGCAAAGCTTGCATGTGGCAATGGTTTCTTCTCATAATTAAGAACATGTTTATGGATAAAACCTGAGGAAGGAAGGAAAAATGTTAGGAGTGATAAAAGTAATGACTTCTCAGCAGAATGTCTTTGAAGGGCATGCAATATAGGTAATTCTCTGTTTCACAAAGGGTATGTAAAGCTTCAGTTTGGTTCTGATATGTATGTTTGTTTTCTTTAATAGTGAGACTCTGGATTTGGTTACAGCGTCAAACTGTTTGCTAAGGGCTTTGTGAGCTGGTTCAGTCCTTATGTAGGCAGCTATCTAGTGGAGGTAATAGAGATTGTGTGAGTAAAAATACAAGAACAAAAAGAGAAAAGATGAAAGAGTTTCAAGTTTAAAATTTATTTAATACTTGCATTTGTCTTATTTAATGCTTATATTTGTTTAGAAGCCCTGAGTAGCTAATAACTTATAAATGTATATTTAATTTAAACTTGATTTAAATCCATATTGTTCCCTTTGGCCTGAAAAACAAGGCATGTTCCCTTGATGCCTCATGGCGTCAGAAAAACAATCTGTGTGCTTTCATCTACAAGCTCTTCAGAAGGCTTTTCTTGTCATGTCTTTCCATTTTTCTGCTAGACACTGAGAAATTCAATGTAAAATTAGTTCATCCTGAGGATGAATTAGCAATTTGTGAGAAGTCCTTTCACTGTGGGAAAGATGGAAAAGCCATCAGTGACCTGGGAAAGTTGTGTTGTCCTAAGTCCACCTGGAAGCACATTTCAGAAGCAAAAAGTTCTACAACCCAGAAGGAGTTAGTCAGGGTCTAGGTACCTCTCTCCTTTTTCAGTGTATTCAGAATTGCCTCAGTTTTGACAGAGCCAAGGCAGCTCCATATCTATCTTACATGCGAGTTTTTCAGGGGATTCACAAACCAATAAATCATCTGAGTGTGTAAGTGGAAGATTTGATCCTTAAAATATTATCAGGTTAGAAAAATATAGCAAAACTGCATAAACTGTACTGAGGCAGGTTCTTTCTTCTTAAAAGCGTGTTGTCTTGGTTGTGGAATAAGACTGATGTCTTCTTCTACCCTTTCTGAGCCATTAAGTTTCATGTGCTTTGCTTGAACAATCAGCACCAAAGTAGAGAGGTTTTGGCGCTCTCGACTCAACCAGTGATTTAGTGTAAAAGCACAATGTACAGGCGATGTGGGTGTCAGTTGGCTCAATGTGAAGAAGAAATTCAACTGGGTAGTCCAACAACCTGAAGGACTGCAGGAACAATTAGACTGTCAGGTCCAAAAGGGAAGGGAATGAGGAAACACCTGCCACCTCATTTGCTCCTTGTTGTTTGAAAGCAGAAGGATCAGTGCTGCCTCTGAAAGAAAAGGATGAAGGAAAAGCTCTTTCTGATAGTTCTCTCTTGGATCTAGCAATTCTCTATCTAGGATTACCCAGCTATAATTACCATCAGAGCTAACATATGTATATTCTGACAGCAAAGCAAAGTGACCACTTCCAGAAGGAAAATGCAGTGAATTATTAATGGAAAAGTTACTTTTTTTTTTTTGTTCCTCAATTCAAACTAATATTTAGAGTGTCTACATGTACATAACGATGCAACGTTTTGGGAGGTATTTTGCTGTCATTACTGAGCATATTTCCATAAGTGACAGAATAATCAACATTGCCAACTGAGTATTCTATGATCTTGCCAGATCAATGCTGGTGCTTCTCTTCTCAGGTATGGTTTCATTAGCTTCAGATTCAAACTCTTTCACAGGTGTGCAAGGACTTAGGGTCTTTATTTTCCAAACATCCTCTGGAAGGTAAGAAAAGAAACCTGATGCCTGCATTCAAACATGACCAAGGGAAACTGGGGAGCTCAGCTAATGAGTTAATTAGCAGTTTAACCTGTGGTCTATTCTGTGTTGTAAATATGATGTTCAGCTTAATTCCTCTTGACTTTTACCTGGTATTCTATTTTCTTCTTTTGTTCTCCATTTTGAAACTTCCTTTTCAATGCATGTCAGTTATGCTCAGATTGTAAAACACCTCATAAAGCCCTTAGGATGATATTCATCTCCCCTAACCATAGAAATCCATAGCAGAGACATCCACTGCAGACCTGGTCACCCTGGATGCTCCTTATAGTACATCAAGAGATTTTCCTATTCACTGGCCCCTGTTCACTGGCCTATTTTTGTTGTTTATTTTAAGATAAGGCCAATAACCCCGTGACATGTGTGTTTATCAGCTATAAAGGGAGCCCCAAATAACCAGTTCAGATAGCCCAAACTATTGACCCATTTTGAGTTGTTTTGTACATTTTTTTACACTGTTGTCTTTACCATCTTTTGAAGACTACTGTGGTCTCTGGCACATCCCATGAGGAAAATATATATGCAGGGTAGCGTGGCAATTAAACAGTAATAATTTAGGGGCTTCCTTAAAAGTTGCATTAGCTTTGAATATTTTAGACCCTTTGGTAGAATTGTTAAGAATAAATACAATTTTCTTTTATATTCTATATTAGCAGTCAAACACATCACAAGGATATTTTTTCTGTAGCTTTGTCTATTAAATACAATGGGCCTTCAGAAAAGGACATGAGCTCAGCAGCAGCTCTTTCCAGGTATAATCCCTAAATTGTTAACTTTGAAAATAAGAGAGCTCTACCAAAACTGCAAGGTGATCAAATCTGGCAGCAGCTTTCTAGTGAGGAAAAGGTGATGGACAATGTCTGTCAGCATTTAAACACAGGCGGTCCTCTGCTGACCTCATAACCCTGTTCATTACAGTGAATGGCTTGATAATACAACAGTCCTTCACAGTAACTAGCCTGGCTCTTTTATTTTGTTTGAGAGAGATGAATTTATATAACAGCCTTAGGGCTATTATACAATGCTTCAGGAAGTTCCAAAGAAACTTCATTACTTCCTTTTTAGGCAGAACTGATGTATATTTTGGATAACTTAGCTGTCTAACTTAAATGTACTTGCACTTTCTCTTTATTTGAGGGGAAAGAAAATGAAAGGCTTTTCTGATGTACATCTGGAATTGCCTCTTAAAAGCAAAAAGACTTCCAAATAATTGTAAGCCAAGTAAACACCCTTTGGAAAAAAATATTCTACTGCATTACTCTTCCTGGTAGATATTTTCATTGGTTTTTTTTTT
>NW_010586169.1:52464-76167 GCF_000705375.1 Tinamus guttatus | reverse complement strand
TTTTTTTCTTGCTATTAAAAAGGTGAAAATTCATACCAAAAGGGTATGCTGCTTCTGCTTGTATAGGTTCACAAAGGATACAAGAAAATTTTGAACAAAGAATATTAGATATATATGTGGAGTACTGGCTTATCCGGATGTTTTATTGACTTAATTCTTATTTATTTATTTATTTCACAGTGGAGGGGATGGGACATATAATTAATGCATTTCTATATTTCTACCGTTTCTACATTTATTTCCTCAGAACAGTCCCATCAATTTCCCCTGGTCACACAAGTGTTAGACAAGAGTGGAGCACACAAAGCGGGGGAAAAGCCAAGCACAATGTGTTTAAAACTGGAGTAAATAAAAAAATGATAAATGATAAAAAATGATTTAAAAATGAAGGCAGTTGGCAACCTCTGATAATCAGAATATGAGCCGTTTGGTCAGAAATATGAAAATGACAGAAATGAAATCTACTCTGCTTGCATGGAAGCGCTAGGTTTTTATTTTTATTTTTTTCTGTAGGTGGTAGCAAAGATGTGAAGCCACAATGTAAATTCCAGTATTCCGTCCTTTTCCCGCACCCCACCCTTCTTCTTTGTTTTTCTTCTATTTTGGTCACACAATAAATCTTTGCCAGATGCATTTGCTTAACTCTGTGTGTTCTGACTAACTACCTGCAGTTTCAAGGGGTAAGTGTCATTAATTTTGATTATAGGGGCTTCAAGCATGAGCTGACTCTTGCTTCACTTCTCATCGCTTTGCCTGGACGAAGAACGGCCGGTTGTTGTAGAGCGCCGGTTGTTGTACTGGTGTCATCATGGGGCGGGTACAACTATTTTTAGTGTGTTCCAGCAAGTGCCTTGACAAGGGTTGGTGTTTCCAAGCTATGGAGACCATACGGATCCCTTGTGTCCAAGCCCAACACAATTCCTGCCCGCGGATTTCCCCGTGAGCTCCTGGTTTCTTTCAGGGCTGAAGGTCCTGAATAAATAGCTATGGGAAGACTGTTAAAAATACCCCGTGCACTTCCCAAAGGAAAGATCCCACTAGCGACGACCCACGTTATTAATGCAAGAAAATGCTAGCAAAGCAACACATTAAAGCAGCAGAGGTTGGAGTAATGACAGCTCGGTAGGGAAGTGAGAGACCAGATACTACACACTCAATTAAATGCACTAAAACAACCAGAATTTTAAGAAGGATGCCAGGCTGATGGCAAAAGACCATTTCTGTTGTGACCTTTCACTAGAAGGAACGTGTTTATACTAAAATGAACCTGCATTTTGAGTAGAGCTGGGCAGGAAATAGATTTCTCATGCTGATATTTGGGGCACCAGACGGTTTTACCCCCAAAATTAGGATTAAAAATAAAAATATATAGATTGTAATAAATGGTAATCAATAAACAGGCTTATACCAAAGCTGCGGAATGATCTTTTTGTTATTTTAAAAATATTGTGATTCAGCACTGACCTTTTTGCTGTGCATCTTAATTAGTACACAACAATTAAATTGTGAAAAATGTGCTTCCATCTAAGAAAACTGCAGTTTTCATTTAACACATATCCAAATAAATTAAGATAATTCTGAAGTGTTTTTCAGTGTGACTTTTTTTTCTTTACTTGAACATTTGTCAAAACTGACCTTTACCTCTAGTTTTTATGAACTACTATTTTTTTTTACGAAAAAACCCTTTGCCTTAAAAATCATCTTCTCTTTTCTCCCAGAACCAAGAGGACAAGACCAGAAGCACATGAGTTAAAAAAGCAGCGCCCAGTTTTCCACAAACCCTGGATTTACTCTACCAAACAACATTACGACCATTGCTTACATGCCCAAATGCGCAAACCTTGTTCACATAAGCGTTTATTACCCGAGCAATTAGACCCACTGGGAACAGAGCGATGACTCATATCAATAAGAATCACATTTTAAATAGCCTAAAACCAGAGCATTTCAGGCCTATTCTCCTTTTTGTGAGGCGCAGGCTGCATGTCCCGTTTTTTAAGCACCACCAGGACTGCAGCCAGGGGAAGGGAACCCTTCCCAGCGTCACGCTTTGCACCAAAACCCCTTCACCTCTTCTGTATTCCTGCCCCTTCTGAGCAGGAAACACGCTTTTCCTGTGGAAATTTCCTGGGAGGACTGTACTTCTCCCCTGCTTCTTCTTTGTTTTTTCCTTCTTTCCTCCCAGGTCAAGTCTTGCAAAGGAATGGCTGCAATGTGGACCTCTGTGGACCACAAGCTCAGTTTGCAGCTTTGCACATCTCTTCTGCGTTTTCCTGCTCGATGAGGACAACCCCTGCTTGATCTTCATGCCGGGACAACCCTGGGGCTTCACTCCTTAGCTGGAAGGTGTTGAAGGCTCCTGCCACCCACACAAAAGCTAGATATGATCTGTCCCCAAAGCTCCGTGTCCTTCAGATCTGTGTTCTGAAGCCAAGCACCTGGTGAAGACCTCATTGTACTCTCAATATGCACCATTTTCATGGTAATTTATGAGTCAGACAATAAAAGTGTTAAGCAACTTACACTATTTATGTAACTTCTCTGTCGTGATTTTGCATAACGTTAGCAGTAATTTGCAAGGTCACAATACATTTCCTTAAAGCCTTTCTTATTCTAAAACTTGTTTAAGTTTCTGCTTTAAAACTGTAATTAAAGCTTTCAGGAAAATCTATCCTAGCCCTACTTTTTATTCCTTTTATATTATTTAAGTCCTTCTTTCAGTCCTCAGTTGCCTACAAAATATCCTGGAAAGGGTTTTGAAACACAAGTTGTCTCCTATCCAGGCAGGATGGACAAGTGCCCTGTGCTGCAGCCAGGGAGGAATGGTCTCCAACACAGCATCGCCTCTGAGCGCATGGAACCAATACACTACAAAGACCCAATTTGCCAACTCAGATGTCATTATTAATTGCTGATTATGTCCTACGGGGCATGAATTCGTCTCCTATAATCTGCGTCGTCTGAAAGCTTAACAAGGAAGTGAAATTAGACTCTTTGGAGCTGCAGCGCCGAACCCGTTGTCATTTTTAATTTCATAGCATTGGGTCACCAGCCAGCTTCGGATGGCATTACGCTGCGGCTCCGCGACTCGGCGCTTAATGGTTTAATGAACTAGAAAGATTGTGTCATAAGAGCAACATCACTGCTGAAGACAATTTTTTTAAACAATTTAAACTGCTAAATTAACAGTGTTCAGCTCCATCCTGGTGTTTTTTTTGGGTTTTTTTTCCCCCTATAATGCTCCAGACAACAGTTTCGAGTCTGGGGAGTCACTGAGGCGCAGCAGACGTGGAAGATAATCCAACACGTTCGTGCCCTGTGTCAGCCAACGTGGCAAGTCAAGAGGTTTCTTTTTATAGCTTGCCCATATGGAATAGCAAGTTTCTTGCACATTTCCGTGTCTCTTACCAAATGGTTGGCCTACAAACGTGAATTGGAGAGCTCATGGAGTCAAGGAGAGGCAGAGGAGCTGGTGGTGGGGACAGGGTGACCTGGCTGGGGACCGAATGGCCGGGCCAGTGGCAAGAGCTCGCGGAGCCACCGCAGCTCCCGTAGGAAGCAAATGCTTTGCTTGCAAGAAGAGCTCAATTGTGAAAAGCACAACTTTAATATACATATCTAGCATTTTTAATCAGCCATTTCCCTTCCTTTTTAATGAAGCTCTGGGAAAAAAAAAAAAAAAAGCACTTTTTAATGGAGTTCTCTTCCAAATCTCTGAAGTCACTTTGATCGAATATTTTGACGGTCATGGGGCAGCCTCACATTTTTTTTTTCTGGTTTCTGGAAACATTCTCTTCCTGAAGAAATGTACTAAGGCTTAAATTCATGCCTTCTAATTCTAAGTGCATGACTAAAGTTGACTGTCCTAAGGAGGTATGAGGTATCTATCTCTTTGCTCTTTTTTCGGGGCTTTGCCATGTCCTAGAGCAAGTCCCAACGCTGTGAGCAGGAGAGGACGTTGCTGAGCAGCCGTGGTACCATTTGCTGAGTCCCCAACCTGCAGATGGTTTTCTTTTGCTCATTTAAAATGTTTACAGATGCAAGCTTGTCCATTTAGAAGTCTCAAACCATTGCTCAGCACCTATTCCAAACCAAACATTTCTCGCTCCAAAAAAATAAAAACATGAAAACAACAACTCCCCTACCAAACAAGCACAGTAAAGGCAGGCATCGCTTTCAGTTCGTATAATTTAAACACTTCAAACATTTTAACACTTGAAAAAGTGTGTTTGTACCAAACAAACGCCTCCGAAATGTTTTTTATGTAATCCTGGTAAGTGAATTAAAGCAAAGTTCTCTAAAATAAATGAATTTAGGGTACCAGATGGCTGTCTGAAATAGCATGTATTTTCGCTTCCTGTGTAGCAGCCAAGTTGATTTAAATCAGAAAAAGAGAGAGGTGCGCTTTAATCAGGTCAGCTGACAGCTATTAGATTAAACCTGATTGAAATTCAGAAATTTGGTGAAATTAAATCTGTTACGAATCCAGCAGCTCCCTCCCACAGGGAACCAGCGGATTCAACACTTAAAGTGTTAAGATTATTTTGGTTTGGGAATAAGATTCAGTGCAGCATCTTGTTTTCCTGTTTAGCTTACTTGGTAGAACAACTTTATGACTTTGTCTTAGCACAAAAGGCACCATATAAAAAACAAAGGCAGAATAAACAAGAGGAGACAGAAAAGGTCTGATTCTTGCCCATCTTGCACTGGTACTTTACAACTCTTCACACCAGGCATAAAATTCCACAAAGTCAGAATAGCTGTATTTTACACTCAGCTGCAGAGCTGTAAAGGATAACAAAGCTGAAAGAGGAGAAACTGTGCATTAAATAAGACCTATTTCCTTCTGGAGTTCCAGCTGTCTGTAATATCATTAATTTTCAACATTCTTTTGGTAAAAATATTTTTTGCTAAATATAGCAAAGAGATAAGTTACAGGTGAGTTATACTGTGCCTACTGAGATGTCCCTGTCATTTTTTAATTATGATATTGTGCATGGCTCTGAACTGTGCAATAACAGCTGGGCTTTTATCCTCCAGGTAGGCAACGGGAGCTCTATAGCACTCTCGCGTAACATTTTGCAGATGTTATGTACAGTCTGTACAGAGCCGGTTAAAAAATAGCATTTCCAGCCTGTGCGACACTTCCAGGATTTTAATATTCATTTTTACCTCAAAATCAAGTTAAAAATACATGCCAGAATTTTCTGCATTAACACAAATGAAACATCTCCCCTTCGCCTCGTCCCAGCTGAGCACCTTAGGGAGCAGGGCAGAAGCAGAGGGTGCACCCATGGGTGCCAACACTGGGACCATCTCAGAACCAAGACCTAAAGGAGCAGCCAAGGCTCCCTGAGCCCATGAAAACGATGGCACCAGGGATTGACAAGTCTGCAGCTGCACTGTACCAATGTGCAAAATTGGAAAAAGCAGCAATAGCTCATTGGAAAGCCCTACAGTCTTTTTCTCCCTCCAGTTAAAATTGAGTATTGTAATTCTGTGGACACAGTCGTGATAACAGGAGTGAGAGTCCAAGTGCTCCTTTCTGATTTTATCTGTTTACTTCTATTTCCATTTTTAGATGCTCTCATGCTTGCAATTTTGTCACATTCCAGCCACTTCTAAGTCAAAGGGAGCTGAGAGCTCCAGCGCTGAGCAGCATCTTGCAGAATCAAAGGTTTCAAGTGGATCCTAATCATTAGACTACATTGAACGTCAGACTATTCATACGCACAAAAGATTATGAAATCAAAGCTTCGTATAGCGTTGCTTAATTAATGGCATGAGCAGCCACAATTATCGGGTTGTTGTTTCTAAGAATAAGCATAGTCTGCTTAGAAATACAGGCAACTAGGCACAATGACATTACTCATTGGATGGTAAACGTCTTTGAAATACCAGCTCTGATGCAACTTTATTTTAGACATCTCAGAACATCATGGCTGTTATTCATTATTGTCGAAGGCTTCCCATAAGATAATTATTGGTTATACACAACTATTCCACTTTCATCCTGGTATTTAGGGTCTGAGCCAGGATTAAATATTGACGTCACTGCTGGTTTATCTAGGGTGAAATTGAGACCCTGCTGAAAGTCCTGAGTTTTACCCTTTGAGTTCTCTGAGCCCAGAATTTATCCTCCAGTTTTAACAATGCTTGGGCAATGTAAAAGGTGTGTGTATATATACATATATATATATATATATGCACACATATATGTGCAAAGCCTGCATTAAATTTAACTCAGGTGTTTCCAAGACTTACGTGTAAGCTTTAATATTAGTTTCCTTAAACTAGTGTCCGCTACTCCTAGTTAGCAGAGATTCAGGGCAATAAAAGGAGCCACCAGAAGATCTATGCACTACTTAAGACTCACTTAAATCTGTAAACCAGCCTTCTAGATAGCTTTAAACTGATGACACAGACTTTGCTCTGCAGCTCTACTCCAGGATTCATTTCACTCACTAAATCTTGCAACTCTATCTGCTAAGTGTTTTTGTGCTTTGGGCTATTTTGGTAGGATCAAAATGGTTAATAACCACCTTTTTTTAAACACAAAAGTTTGCTAATGCCAATATGCAGAGATGAAATTAGGTCATTACAATAATGGCTTAGTTTTATTCTAAAAAGTTCTGAGTTTTTTTGGTAAACCATTTTATCCTGCAATTTTAGTAGAATAAGTGCTCCTTTCTTTTGCACTACTTGTAATGCAAACTGCTGAAAACTCTTTTAAAATTCTCCTAACCATAAAGCATAGGGCTTGTGCAATGGAAATATCCATTTCTGCATAGTATATTTCTTTGGTAGATATAGGGCTTC
This sequence comes from Tinamus guttatus, assembly GCF_000705375.1. The sequence continues at coordinate 69,348 of NW_010586169.1, read as the reverse complement.
TTTCATTCTCTGTAAATTAGATAGCTTACAGGGTATTCTCAATGTCATGGATTTGTCTGCATATACACAAACACACATATATAAAGAAATCATGCACATAGAGAAAGCAGGCTAGCAAGTGTGTATCAACTGTTCTTTTACTCAAGAAACTGTTGCTCGTTTTTGCATACATTTTAAAAAAAAACTTTTCCATTTTTCCATTTTTTCCATTTTTCCTGGAAGGACTATAATTTGTGGGTATGACCATGTGGAAGCATCATGTTTTCTTATGGATAAGTGAGGGTATTGCTATGGCCATGGAGCCTTTCAGGTACTGTACAAAAGAACATAAAAGATGTGCAGTCTATAATATCAAAATTCTTATATTTCCCATACTTAAATTTAAAAAAAATTCATCAACTTCAAATACTTACAGGAAGATGGAGTAATTTTTGTATGTCAAGAAATCGATTATGTAATTTTAGGTTATAACATTTCTTTCTTTCTTTTTATTTCTGCAGTTCATCTGATAATTTGCCCAATTCTTTCTACTCGTTTTGCTCATATTTACTACATCGATATTCACTGTAAAAAAAAAAAAGAAATAGAATTTAACTTAAAGATAACTAAGGAGATACTTAAGGAGGATGGTAAAGGAGATGTTGCACTAAGTATTTTGTGCCATACATAACACTAAAGGTAGCACCCAGTGAGTGGGTTACCTGGCCTTTACCTGTGAATAGGAATTTCCGTATTTGAAAAATATTCCTTTTATGGAAGTGATTTTTTTTTAATCAAATCTTATTAAAGGTATGAATAAAAGGAAAGAATAACTTTTCATTGCCTTGCCAATTAATGATATCATATGCTCAGGGTCTTCCACTGAGGTCCTCAAACGTCCCAAGCTCTAAGCAGAGCCCAGACACAAACTGCTCTGTCCGCCCACTGACCGTTAGCTGCACTTTAGGCCTGGCTCTTATATAGAAACAGATTCTTCCACCCCAAAAATGTAATTCTTTCATCCCTTAAAAAAAAAAATAGGAGAGCAACGGCAAAAGAAATCAATGTGAGACTGGGATCTAGGAATGATCAATTACATGCAGAAGTTAGTCAAGCAGCAGGAACAAAAAGGGAAAAAAAAGAAAAAGGAAACAGTAGGATATCAGCACACAAACTTAATTGCTTAGATTTCTTAAATTTCTGAAGTGAAAGGTAATACATTAAGGAACCTAATTAGATATTGATTTAAATAAATTTAGCCTCCTAGTGACTAAACGCTGTTTATTAAGGCCTCTGACGTAAATTAAAAGCAACAAGGTAAAAACAAACATTTTTGCACCCCTGCTTATAAGAGAGAATCAAAGGACCGAAAGAAGGTATAAGTCTCATTAACACAAAAGTTATTGTGAAATATGCCCCCATTTTTGCTCTTGAAATCTTCTCCTAGTCAACAGAAAATAAGTGGCTATAGACAGTGAGACAGGAATGAGGATAGTAAATACCCAGGTTAAGGTTCAAGCACCAATTATAGACTTTCATAATGTCAAAATCCCCAGCACTTAAGAAACTTTACTTCCCTGAAATGCTGGAGACAAGTGTGAGAAAACAGAAATTGCAGTAAAAGGAACACGTACAATTTCCTGGAAACAAGAGTAAAGCTGCAAAAGCTTCTGCTTCTGGAAGGCAGAAATGTATCCTAGAAGAACAGCCCCAAACACGCGCTCTGTTGGTGTTTTCCTAAACGTCTCTACACTGAGATGTTACTCTGCCCAGGAACGTTTGTTCTCCTTGAGCATAAATCTTTTTAGATTTTTAAAATTCCCTTCTCTCTTTTGTAATCAGTACTGGAGTGGCAAACTCCCTTTAGAGTCATTAGCTATGACAGGATGTTAGATACTACTGGTCCCAATTTTTGCTTTAGGAAAACAAGACAGCTTGATTGAGTTCACATCCCAATGCACCCCTATTTTAAAGAAAATTTAGCTTTAAGCTATGTATGTAGCAAGTCAAGAACTCATTACCACCTTAATCCAGAAAAAATAGGTAAGCACTTGATTAAATTTAAGAATATGTCTCATTAATTTCAATAGGATTAATGCAAAATGCAATTGAATTCTTGAAATTCTTTCACTGAGGGAACAGACATGTCTTGGAGATGTCCCATGAAGGGGCAAGGGGGACAAAACCTCTGTCTTCATGAGCTCCATCACCTTCCTTGACAAGCCCTTGAGCAGCTTGGTGTAACTTCAGTGTTAGCCTTTCTGTGGGGGAGAGTTGGACCCCACAACTCCCTTCCCTTGAGGATCCCTCCCTTCCTCAAATAAGTAAAATTAAATAATGCAAAAAAGAGGGGAAAACATGGTTGAAAAATCCCTTTACCTCTCTCATGCTTCTTAGTGTGTCGCATCATCGCTGACAGTTTTGTTTCACACGTGCTCTCCTTCCTCTAATGCGCAGTGTGACTGTGCCCTATACTTTGGATGCTTCTTTGATGGTAGGATGCTTCAATATTCTAACAAGCTTAAAGTGAAAAAAAAAAGAAAAAAAAAGTAACCATTACACTTTATTTGTCACGGAAGCATTTCACGGATGTATTCAATTGCAAAAGGGGAAGTTACTGTAAATCACTATCACCAAAGCGATGTGCATTGCTATCAACAAATTGAAGTGACAGTTGCCATCGAGGCAGCTATCGTTTGTGCCAATCACTCCTGCCTGCAGAGCTTTCCTGTGCTGCAGTTTTAACAGCACGAGAATTGTGGTTGCTGCTACTGCACAGAGGCTTGAGGGATCTCCTGCTCTGTTTAAAGCTATTCCATGTGCTCCCCGAAGTATAACTATGGCTAAAAGCAGGCCATAGCCACAGATTTTAGACATCTGAAGCTCCATCAGGCAGCAGTTGCATGAAAAATGTGCCTGCATTTGCTCCTTCCAGCACCCTTCCAAGTCTCCACTTGGAAAATTTTAGATGTGCCATTTCTCAAACCAGTGATGAATTTCCTACTGGTTTCCACATGTGCAGATATATCACCTCTTTTCTCTCTCCTCAGCACCTCACAGTCATTTGGGCCCTTTTGCATACCACCAAATTCAGTCTCCAAGGCATTTCCCATGGCATCAGGCGTTTCCCATGGCTTCCCAAGGCGTTAGCCATGGCATTAGGGAAGCTCATGGGAGCTTTAGATGGACTTCCAGCAGGCGGGACTGCTGCTCCTCTCTGTAGAGGGACTATAGAGGTGCTAATGGTATCAGTTTTCTCTGCCTTAAGGTTCCCCACACATCTTAGCCAATGTCTTGGTCCTTATTGACATTGTTCCCTGAACTACAACTCATTAAATTAGACAGAAGTTTGTCTTGGATTAATTACAATATGAGGAGCTCGACATCCTCCATCTGGAGCAGCGTTTTCGGCCGCGGCATGCTGAGGGACGAACCGTTTGATTCATAAAGATGCATTTCACTTATTAAAACACATCACTGTGGGCTTGGGCTGCTCCCCTCAGTGCTGGCCAAGCACTTGAGGAGCAAATTCATTTTCTTGTTTCCTTCCTCCTTCCTTCCCCACCCCTGTATGTAAAAAATAATAATAAAAGAAAATCTCTCTCGTTTACTTAGGAAAAAACAACAATCTCTCTGCAGATGGCTGAGAACTGCAGCCAGGAGACTCTTGTTGGTGTGAACAATGACTATTATTTTAATATCATTTCAATACCCTCTCCAAAACAGCAACTATTTTTAAAAATCAGAACATTTTTATGCATAATCTTCAAAAAGAAGAATCATATTTTTCATGGGTAATACTAGCAAAAAAAAACAAGGTTTATGGCATTTCAAGCCTCATAAACCAGGTGTACTCTCAAAGTTTAATGAAGATGGTGGCTCAGGAATGCAATTACCATATTCTTTATAGGTAACATGTTACTAGAGACCCCTTCACAGTGCGAGCAGGGTGGTTTTGGCAGATGCAAAGCTTCTAATGCCCCGTGTTGCTCCTACATGCACCGTCCTCATGGATTAGCTCTTCCTCCCACCACAAGCAACTCAACCATCCCAGAGAAAAACAGGTATTGGATGGTATTTTTCATCATGAGTATGATCATGGCTTCCATAGGCAGTGTGCTCATTTTCCAAAGTTGTTACACTGTCCTTTCACTTTAGCGGAACAATTGCATCTCCTTCTAATGGATTTTTCCAGAATCGGATATTTTAAGGCCATCAGAAATACTGTGAACATTTCCTCTGCACTACTGATTGGTGTTTTATTTCCTCTTTCCCTTATCGAGCCCCAAAACTGATGCTGAAACTGGAGCATACATTTTAGGAAGAGACTCGATTTCATTTTGAAGAGTTTCATTGATGGCATGAACTGCATCCATTAATAATCTGTTCCAGTGCTTAATTCTCCTTGTTAAGAATACAATTAAGAAATTGTCTAATTTCTGTTTGACCTTTCCAGCATTTAATTTCTGTCAGATTCTTCTGATGTTTCTCCCGGATTCTCTAATAAACATCCTTTCTATTCTAGAACAGGTTGTTTTAGTTTTAATGCCCAAGACAATTATATTCTAATACAAGCTCTTCTGCTTCTTGCCTGCAGTGAAAATGCTCTACACAGATAACAAATCCAAAAGGGAAAGATCGGGGGGAAAAAAGCATTATTTTAAAAGATACGCTGCTTCATATTAAGTCACCAAGTGAGTGGCTCAGCTGTCATCATAGCTATATGTAGACAAAAGTCTAGCATTTAAAGTTCAATTCAAGGACATTTCTTATTCCCATCTACTCAGGACTTTAGAAGATGACTGCTTAGTTCTGAACTCCAGAAGAATTTAGTAGCACATCATCTTGATTCCAAGGTCCCAATTTTTCCCACGTCCTCCCAAAAGACAGCACTCTTCCTGATGTTTTAATAATCCTAATTGAGCCTCAGGATTCCACTGTGGTTAGAAAACCAGCTCATCTGCTTTGACCATCTCATTCGCATCCACAGTTTCGGATTTTTCCCAGCAAATTTTCCAACCAGCTACTGAGCGTTGAGGAGGTAGAACCTGCTGATTCAGGTAATGATTGGGCAAGATTATTTTTTTGTTCCCCCTGTAGCTCTGTCATTATCCCTGTATTATCGGTCCCTCCCAACATGCATATTTCCTCTACTATGTGTGTATACTTGCAAACAACCCCAAGCCCTATAGGATACTATACGGGTGACAGGCAGAGCACATTTTATTGTATGTATTTGTATCTCCCTGACTCCTACATATAGTTTCCATGGGAAAATTGCAGAATGCCTACGCATGTTAATTTTTAGTGCAGCAAGCCGCTAAACCTATCATCTCACAAAAATGTCCTTTTATAGCCTTGTCAATCAGTGTATAATTAGCTGAATTTACATGCAGAACAGATGGGAATTTTGGAAATGTTTCTTTTACTAAATACATGCGAGGAGGAAAAAAAAAAAAAAAGGAACCATGACTTGGGGATTTAATATATATGTATTCCAAACGTGAAGTTGAATTAGCTTCTAAAAATACATGCAATAAAGTGTTCGGCAACACATGCCAGGCATTATTAATTTTTTTTTTTAAAAAAAAAAAAGAAAAAAAAAAAAAGGGAGATTTCCCAGTATGAACAAGAGGAAGTAAGTAAATAACTCATTTCATTGTGAAAAGTAAATATAGAGTTTAGGCAATTGACTTCAATAGATGTCTTCCTTAAAGTAGATTTTTCAAAAGATTTAGAAACACGTAGACTCTATTCTCTGCAAATATAACTGGGAAAGGATGAGAAGGTCAGAAGTCCTAAGGAAAAAAAGGACTTGCAGTACTCAAAGAAGAGAGTGGAACTCTCTTTAGCTTATATAGACAGTGCCAAACTTTATCTGCCTTAACAAAAGTGGAATATTGTTCTGGATCAGAACAGTTTGTCCATACATTTGCCTATGCACTTTGGGGCACGTCACCACACTCACTGGTGAGGGATGTACGGATTTACGGAGGGAAAAGGAAAACCAGGAGTGAGGAAGCCCCAGAGATGCTACAGCATCTCCTATTCCCTCTACACGACAAGCCAAGGTGTGACCCCCCCCTGCAGAAACATCCCTCATGCTGGAGCCTCTACTACCACCCATCCTTCTACGTTACAAGTCATTGCAAACTCCACAAAGCAGGGATAAAGTAAGTGGGATTCGATAATAAATCAGTCCGTTTCCTAATTCCAATTAGAAAGGTACTGCAAATCAACCAGATAGATAGAAAAATCCACCCAAACAACCTGCCAGAATATTTTACATACATGCCAAGCTACTGAATCACTTACAAACAGCAGCAGAGGAGTGATCGATTCCGTGTGATTTTGGTCTGAAGAAGAATAATTCCCTAACATATCCATACATTTTCTGAGACATTCAGGTCCCACTCTGGCAGCACCCTGGTTTTGGAGGTGTCTGTAGCCCCTTCATGGCCTTGCTGATGAATATAAAGCAGAATATATATTACACAAGAATCATTAATACTTTATGTATATGCTAATGCAACAGAATACCACCTTTAATAGATATTTACCATCTCCTGTCTCTTCATGGGCTGTTGTATTGCCTTATTTTCCTCCCAATTCATGTTCTGGATCAGAATGAGCCTTCCTCGTAGGCTAAGAAGAAAAAATAACATTAAAATGTGAGATTTTTTTCTTCTCCTTTCTCTCCACATGCTTTCTAGATACTACAATGTAGATTTTTTTTACAGTTTGGACTAAAAGTGGAAGAGAATGTCATATTAGAGGGAGTAAAATGAATAAAATCTTCGCATTAAATTTGTATTAATATTCACTTATTTTGGAAAAAAATGCAGCCTTTCAGTTCTAGCAAAATTAAAATTACTTTTTTTTAACCATTAAATTATTTAATATTTAATAACAATAATATTTAGTTCAGACTCATTTTCGTCAATTAGTACAGTAGTTGTAGCAATGAGCTTTGACCACAAAAACTGAAGCTCTTCAGCCTGAAAGTTCATGCTCCTAAACTGTAATATAAGTGTATTTATGAACTGCAATAGGAACTTCTCAGCTCCTCTTGTCTCATGCGGAAATTCTTCATCTCTAAGCACTTTAAAATATGGTAGCTGGAATTCAGATTTAAGATTGTCTTTTTCAATATCATCTAACTCTTGATGCTCTGGCATTATTTTTGGTATTTGACTCTACTGTTTGAGTTAGTAGCCATCTTCCCAGAAACTCTGCCCTCCCAACTAACTTCAGTGGGAGCAAGGTCAGGTCCTTTATTAGCATGAATTACCATAATAATAAGTGGATGTAATATGATTAGTGGCTGTGTTTGATTTATTACATTCCAGAAGAAAATGAAGGGCAAAGGATACGGCTTTGTTTATTATGGGTATTCAAATAAACACTAATAAGATGCCAGCTAGTAAGGCACTGAAGTGTTAGAACATACAAGCTGATGAACATTCGGCTGTTTCTCCTTAGGGTACAAAATATAAATTAATTATAGCTTGGCAGGCAGCTTGACTGCAGGCTCCTTGGGGAGGAGTAGAAATAGATGGAAGAGACTTACTTGGCTGGTGGGTATATCAAAGCAATGACAGGGGGATTTTTTACTACCAATGTAATCAAGTAGCCTGGAGAGAAAAGTTCCTAAAAACATAATTAAAAAAAAAATTATCAGGAACATCAGACCTCCTGGCTTATCAAGGCCAGGCACTTATCAAGTCACTTGTTATTGTGGGCAGATTTCTCAAGAAATCCCTTCATATCACGCTCCATCAGACTAACTCTTAAAAATAGTTAGGCTTGGAGTTTTAATATGTTCAGATAATTCCTAAAGAGAGACAGATAACAGGATATCCTTTCTTCCCACCAATATCTGCTCTTGAAACAAATTGGATCAGACCTATATAGCATATCCATGCACTTATCTTGGGAGTTGAATACAATGTAACATGCAGTAAAGGGGGATTTAAGTCAATAAAGCTGCCAAAGTCTGTGTAACACAAAACTTCAGATATTATTGCAATGTGCAGATATTACATTATATTTAATAAATAAAAAAGGACCTGAAAACCTAAAGAATGCATGTAGTTAATACTATGGACTTTATTTTCAAAATAACTGGCTATTACGGCTTTAAGTGTCATCTCTTGATTTGTCTTTTAGACTATAGCCCCCTGAATGGCTGCATTTGTGGAGGAAGCATCTCACTGAGCCATAGTTTAACAAGATGTTTCTTTCTCCTTAGCTGATCATGTAGTCATCAACTTATTGATGTTGCAAAATAAAATCCACTAGTTTATCCCACTTTCACTGTATCCAATTAGTGAGCTAGGCTGTATTTTCCTTATTACACCCACTACCTTTGGGGTTCTCCCTAAACTCAGCAGGGCACTGACCAAGGGCAAGATTAACTCACAAAGATGCAACTGTGGGATAAGACTGAGACTCAGTTTCTCCCTATACTCAGGTGCATTCTTAGCTTTTGTATGGGTGCAAATGAAAGAAATTCACGGCAGAGACCGATATTAAATCAAAAACCAAAAGATTATATTTCCTTGGATATCTGAAGCTCAACAATGACAACCTGGAATAATAAGAAACTCAAGATAAGACTCTGGAGTATCGTATAGAGTGTTAAATAATAACTGTGAAATAAAGCTCACATTCATTTTCATGACTAGATCATAGTAACATGAAGCTTAAGATTTTGATTCAGAAAATTATCACATCTTTACAGAGAAGTGGGGAAAATTTTTAGATCTTTTCTATACGTTATTCTGTACATATTGGCTTTGTCTCAGCCAAGAGGCTTCCCTTTACTTCTTCACATTTTTGTGTCTAGAGACAAAAACAAAGAAAAATCTGTCCAAAATGAACAGCTATGTGATTTTATGTCTGAAAAAAAAAAGATTAACAATGAAATATGCTTCTGAATCATGGTGAAAGTTTATACCGCTCACTGCAGGAATCCATATGTCTATCAAATATGACGTATTTACTGAGACTTGTTCTAACTGATAGAGTGAGAAAAAAGGCCAATTATATAGGGAACCAGCAAGAACACTGAGGGATCATTACGGGCTGCTTGGTTGGATTCCTTCTTCCCACTCAGGAATTCCAGACGGAATGGGTAGTAAAGGTAGGAAGACAAAGTAGAGCTGCTGAAGGTCTTATCTGCTTGTGACTTCTCCACTGTCATTTACTAACGATCAGCAAAGTGCTGTGTCTTCAGCAGACATGCATTCACATTAAATAATGGCTGTTTTTATAGTTTTATACCCAGATCATTGGCTCTCCTCATCAATACATGTACAGATCAAATCCCACAATTCTCCAACCACGTCTATGCTCCCGAAAGAGGTTTGCACACTTTGCCAATAGAGTGGAGCAGGGAAAAAACAATTTATAGTGTTTTCCCTAAAGCATCTGTGGGTCCTACAACACAGATGCTTGTCCTGCATCCGTCACGCTCACATACCTCTCTTTGGGAGCATGTCAGCGTGGGATCCAGGTGACACCAGTGCTGGGGATGGGAAATCAGCAGTGATGCTGCACAGCTCTGTCATGTTCCATATCCCGACAGCCAGCTCTGTCTAGTAAGATAGAGGTAAGATAAGACGAGAGATAAAAGTAACATGCAAGTAGTAGGATAAAAGCACTCAGAAATAACCTATCCCTGGAGCTTGGCAAACAGTCAATTCTGCACCCCCAGCAGATTAAAAAAAGAAAACTCTGTTCTTTCCCTCCTCCTCCAACTTCATAAACAAGCTTGGGCTTGACAGATGTCAGCAGGGAACCCCGCTGGTTCTGCTAATGATCAGTTGGCTCCAGATTGCGCCCAAGAGCACACGAGACCCGTGTCTTTCCAAGGGGACAGAGCGTGGAGCCAACGTCTGCAGTGTACCTGGGCTGCACATCAGACACACCATCCGCAATTTCAAGATGAAATTCATAAAAGCAGCGTTTTACTGGAATTATGCTCACTCCCACAAATGCATACTTTTTTAATAGGGTTAAATTTTGTTTGTGAAAATTGCCTTTTGATTTCGCCAGATAAAATAAGAGTAGACTGAACGTCCCAATATACATATGTGCTTCTGTGCACAAAGAGTGAAAAAATAAAAAATAAGGAACATTTTGAAATAAATATCTTCTTTTAAAATACATTGAAGCACATCAGACCACCCAAGTCAAGTGAATGCTTTGGGCTCGCTGTGTAATGCACTCTTGCTTTCTTCAAGGAATGGGGAGCAGCGTGATTTTAAGTAGAATATGAGACCCTCCAAATGGAGCATTGTCACATTCAAAGACCATATGGACAATGCTTTGAGCAGCTCAGATTTGAACTTTGGGGAATCAGTGCCAGGTATTTTTCTATCATCTTGGATCATGTCTCCCCAAAGTTAATGAAATTCCTTTTAATCTGCCAGCTTTTATTTTTGTTAATGAAGTCTGCAAACATGTTTAACAAAATGGTTGCATATGGGAAAGTAACTGCTCTCCAAGTGCATGTGGTTTAATGAATTTCATCTGAAGTTTGCAACAACACCTGCATAAAAGCAAATCTGATGTTGGCCATGGCCTGCTGAAGTGAATTTGAGATTTTCTACGGATTTTGTACCAGGCAGAGAAAAAGCAGGGTTTCGACTTTCAAAGTTGAAAAAGTGAAAACATGACACGAAGATGCCCAAACTTGTGTGTCATGTTGCTGTCGGCATGTCACAAATGAAGTTTTCATTGTGTTTGGCAGAAATCATCTTTCACCTGCGAGAGTGCCCATGCGGCAGCCGCTTGGGGCACTTCTAAACCACAACCATAGTTTGGGAGAAGATTTTTTTTGGATCACCTGCGCAATAAAGTCATATGCAGAAATATGCTAATGTAAGAGGCGGTGGGGAGGAAACGTTGCAGTTTTAGCAGGAAACCTTGAGGCTATCAAAATGCTGCATGAACTCACGGAGGATGAAATCCATATTCCCCTACTGAGTTAAACGCGACTTGACAATGCCAGTGAACTTTCAGAGAACTGACAGACAAATTACAACGTGAGTTTACTAAGCCATGCTGAAACCTTCATTTCTAAAAAGCATTCTGTCAGTAATGGTAAATATTGTGGACTAATACTAGGAGATTTTCTGCCTACTTCCTTGCGTATGCAATTTCTGCTCACAGACAGCTTGATATCCCAACTGTGCGTAGACTGCACAGATTATTCAAAGTATTGTGAATTCGATTTGTTTTGAGCAAGAAACAAACATAGAAGAGTGAGATATTTCCAGCTCCTGTTATATAATGTTTGTTATTTGTGTCTTTAGATCTCCACCAACAAGCCCATCCTTGCCCATGTGTTGTCATTAGTGGAATGCTCTTCCATATTTTACACATTTTGCGCTTTTTCTTGAGGGTTGTTCTTTTGCGATCCACCCTGCAACACCTTTCCTCATTTCTTAGTGCCTCCTCCTCCTGTCCATTCCCTGCCCCTTACTCCTTTCCACCCAGAAATTGCTCGTTTTCCTGCCTGGTCTTCCCAGCAGAGCTAAATTAACCTTTGGTTTGGCACAACCACGTCCAGAGAACTTGGAGGTCAGGTCTGAGCCAGCATCGCACTGCAGGAGATGCAAGAGCTGCAATGCCAACCCAATATAACCCTTCCAGGAACGTGCAAAAACTATCAGCAAAACTCGCCTCTTTTTACTCCTGCCCAAAACCAGCTACACGCACAACATCTAATTCTGCCATCATTATTCGTGTTGAGTAATGTTTTATTCACATGCCTGGCTTCCATCAGGCCAAATCAGACTATTGAGGAGAACAAATTCTGTTTTGTGTGAGCACAGACGGGGGAGCTGGGCTTGCAGGACTTTATTTGCACTGGATGACTGACATGTGAACGTTTGGATTTGGCTAGGGCTCATCACCAAGTTGTTTTGCTTTTATTGCACGCACGGAAAAGTTTAACAGATTGATTATTTCTCCAGAGAAGTGAGAAAGCGTGCCGAAAAATTAACAGTTTCAATTAAAAGCTCTTAAAATAGACAAGACAAATCTGATGATTTTCTTCAAGGGGAGAAAATTTTTTGGATCCATTCTTTTTTGTTGTTGCTGTTCTATTTTTGGTAGGAAACATTTGTTTAGTCATATACCCAATTTGGGGGCTATTGCTAAAAGCTGTAGCCTGGCCTCTTGTGTCTTTTTCCTCCTTCCACCATATGCTGCTCTGACTTGCCCATACATCACTGCACAAGGTTGTCGGATCCTCCCTCTAGGGCTCCGACTAAATACAGACAGAAACAACCATACAGCTCCATCCATCTTACCCCAAAAAAGATTGCAACCAAGCCAACAAGTTTCCAGTCAAGACCTTGAAAACATCCCTTATTTTTTTTTTAATGTTATCACAAGCTAGGTTATTAACAGCACTAAATTAAATACTGATGTGAGGTCAGTTCAAATTTTTGGCCCAATGGAAGAGAATAAAACATCTGCAGGAAACACATTTCTTTGCCATTGTGCTTGACATGGGAATTAATGGGTGCAATTCTATGGTCCATGTTATGCAGGAGATCAGACAAGATGATCATAGTGGTGCCATCTGGCTTTAAAAATCTATGAATCTACATTTAAATTCTCACTTGAACTTAGGTAACCTCTCTCTAAGCCCATCTGCATGTTGAATATTCCCTTTAAAAGGCAGTTGCTAGCTAGCCAAGTGTATTTTACTAGCCTCAATCAGCCTCATTTTATGTAGTCCCTGACAATGCTATGCTGACATTTTATTTAGGAGAGCACTGAATTTTGGCAATAAAAAAAAAGAGAATAAAATCAAACACAAAGTCAAGCATTTACACCTGTAAATGCAAATAATGGAAAAAATAATGAATTAACAGTCTCAGCAACAACTGCACCATGGTGGGGGACAACTGCCCAGGTGTGAGCAATCACCAGCTCCAAGATATGGAGAGAAACCTGAGGTTCTCAACAACGAAGGGGTCACTGGTGATTGTGTACAAGAGCTCCAGGGAATGTATTCAGCTGAGATGGGAGATGAGGACCTACACAGAAGTTGGTCCTCTTCAAAGCAAAAGAAAAGGAAGCCATGAGATTTTACGTGGGACAAGTCTAGAAGCACATAAAGGTGAACATATTGCACCTCTTCTCACAAGTTATCGAAACTTTGCTCCCTCTGAAGAACACTATTTCACACAAAGCCTTTCTCTTCCTCAGGATTTACTCTCTGGAGTCACAGTGCAGAAAGCCTTGGGCAGTTAGTGAGGATTCAAGGACCTCTACTCTATGAAGCATGACCTAAACAGAAAATAGTCCACCCAAATGTGCAGGCACGAGGCACGTAGGGTCAGAAACTCCTCGGCTACAACAGGTAGCAAAGCGGCCCCCAAAAGACAGGTTATTAGCTAGGTTAGAGAAGTTATTCAACAGACTGGGCCCACAAGGTCTTTCATATGCCCTCTAAAGCATGCATATATATGAAGGAAAAGACGATGTTCTTGAAGCACCTCACTTGAACATAGATCAGTAGAAGGCCCCTGATAACACAGCAGGACTTGGATTATACAGCAGTTCTTTATGGGTCTCAAAGCAATTCAGAGATGCAGTATTAGAGACCTCTGCAGAATTTGCTTACTCTTGGCTTGGTGGGGTCTAACAAGATTTCCTTGCTACAAAGGCAGAAAGGACTCGCAACTTTTTAAAAACAGCTATTCTTGATGGTTTTATGGGAACAATAAGAGTCTGATCCAAAATCTATTGACTCAGTATTGTTTGCTTTGCACATAGAGGCAGCAAAGAGGAGAGGGATACAAATAGATTAGCAGCAGAAAGTTTTATTCATAAGCTTTTTTAACTTGTAATCTAAAGGTTCCTCACTCTGTTGGATTTTGGTTCCCATGAAAACAAGTTTTTTATGATCAAAATGTGGGTTATTTCTGGTGAGGTTACTTGGGGAAATGTATTCATGAAGAGCCTGCATCCTGCTGATGCAAAACAAATACAAATAAAGAGACAAGCAAGGAAGGGGATCTGGAGAGAAACAAGTAATGAAAGGAACACTTTGGGCACAATCTGTTATTTGTTGTTATACTGTGTCCACACACTTCTCCCTTATTCTCAGCACTGCTCATTTTAATTGTCCCCTGAAGAAACCGTTCTGTAGATACATCCACCAGGAGCAAAGGCCCTGCCGGGGCAACCAAATTAATTTCTCTGTTGGAAGCAGAGATGTGACTTAAAATCCCAGAACAATGTACTTTAGCAGCCCAGACCATCTTTCATTATGATGACTATTACCTTTCCAGTTGGAAAACTGAAAGCCCTGCTAGCATGAATAGCAAATCCGTAATAAAGGGTTAATGGGTCTGACTGCAACATTTTCTCAATTTTGTCAAATTTGTAAGAGCTCTTTTAATTGTGACAACAAGGCCTTGCTTAAAGATCTATCGTGCGTGAAGCAGGTAGCTTCGTAGAGCAGAACTTTGGAGTCAGCTCTGGGTTCAGATTTAAAAAGGAACTTTGCCTCAGAGACTGGAGCAGCAGGGTCAAGATCACTGCTCTGCAATCCAAACTAGCACATGGCAAGAGCTTGCCAGCTCCTGCTTTTCTCTTTCAAGAAAAAAACAATATTATGTTATATTTGTGACTGCAGCAACAGAATCTAGATGGAGTTCTATATGCACCTACACCTAAAAACATCTATGGAACTCACAGCAATGTCAAAATATTGTGTGTGTGCCTTATTCCTATCAAGGGAATCCCTGAAATATTTGTGTTTCTCCTTCATAGTAAACATGTTATCTAAAGGAATAGACATTTTGTATCTTCATATGATTTATAAGCAGTAAGAGAAAGTTTATGAATTTATTGTAAAAAAAATAAAACCAGAAGAACTCTAAAAATAAAAATAGAAGAAGTCTACTCTTTCCTTCCTTTGGCACAATAGCCAATACTGCCCCACAACAGAGAAAAAATGTAATAGAAAAGCAGGATGACTGCATTTAGCACTGCCACCTCTTCGTGAACACCTTCAGTGTTGAAAATGAGGACATTTCTGACTGAGAATTGCTTGGGCAACATACCTCATATATATGTATATATAAATATATGCATATATAAATATATACATATATACGTTTAGCTGAAAATGCCCTCTCCCTGTGTGAACAGATACTGTCACCAGAAAAATTGAAACCATCTTTAGAGCAGTACATCTGTCAATATGGATAATGTGTATGCATGTGTGTATATATAGATATATCATCCTTTCCCATACATCAACCTTTTCTGTAAATATTAGTAAGAAAACATGGGAAAGGAAGCCTGATTTGTGGGGCTATTATGTATTTTCCTCTTAGTCCTATACATCTCTCCATTATCAAAGCTTTGTTTTGCAGTACCTGCGTATCCAGAGGTCATGGAAAAATGTGACAAGTGACACTCGGGGGCACTTCAGATGGCATCGCATTCATTTCCAGTAGGCTACAAATGGAGCTGAATGCTTTTCAAAGCCCTATCCTGGGCGCATTGCCTTGTGTTCATTGTACTTTAAATTGTTATGCACATTGCTCAAAAATATAATCCCTTGCAAAAGAGAAGAAAAATATAATCCTTCAAGCGTCTGACCTTTGTTGAATTGTTCAGTGCAATTTGTGAAGTCAAATAGCAAAGTTTAGCTGCGCCTGCCACCTCTACTGCTAAAACAGTCCTTATGTTTAAAACAATATCAAGGAGTGCAGGGCGCTCAGTAAAATCCTAATTTATGACAAAAAAAATCTGTTTAGTTAGCACAAACCTATTAACTCAGCTGAAAAGACTGACAGTAATTGCCACTGGCTAAGGGTTGATAAGAAAACTCAGTCTACTAATTTGAAATAAAATTCACAGACTGGCAAAGCTATGTCAGACAAGAGAACCAAAGATAGCTGCACTTGCTTTATTCTAATTCTAAGGTGAAAGAAAAGAAAGGAATTCATAATATTTGCACTATAGCAAAAAAAGACCTTTTCCAAGGGATAACATTAAAGCCCTTTGTATCTTATTCCATCCAAATCTGCTCCCAGAAGAATGAACTTTTTGTTAAAAAAAATAAATAGATGGCATTAAATTTGACCTAGTAATGCTGGCACAGGCTTCGTGCTGCAGGCACCAAGGCTCTGGTGTCCAGAACTACTGAGATGTTCTAATGGATTTTAACTATCATCTGGATGAAAAATAAGCAAATGAGGAACCCTGCACCAATGGGGAGAAGAGGCTGCATCCACCCATCCCTGTTAGGTCTTAGGTTTGAACCAACATCAGGACAATTTGAAGATCTACAAGACCTGGAACCTTTCAGAACAGCCCGCCCTTAACTTCAACTCTTGGGAACGAAAAAAATATGGAAAATACTCAATATTTAAAAAAAATAAATAGATGGCATTAAATTTGACCTAGTAATGCTGGCATAGTCTTCGTGCTGCAGGCACCAAGGTTCTGGTGTCCAGAACTACTGAGATGTTCTAATGGATTTTAACTATCTGGATGAAAAATAAGCACATGAGGAACCCTGCATCACTGACTGCACCAATGGGGAGAAGGGGCTGCATCCACCCCTATCATCTGGATGAAAAATAAGCAAATGAGGAACCCTGCACCAATGGGGAGAAGAGGCTGCATCCACCCATCCCTGTTAGGTCTTAGGTTTGAACCAACATCAGGACAATTTGAAGATCTACAAGTCCTGGAACCTTTCAGAACAGCCCTCTGGTAACTTCAACTCTTGGGAATGAAAAAAATATGGAAAATACTCAATATCCAATAGTGCCATCTTCTTTCTCCGTGGAGAATCTCTTGAGCTCTCCCTGCCTGGGCTTTGGCCCTTGTCCTTCAGTCCTGCTATCTGACAATGCT
>NW_010586169.1:34284-52433 GCF_000705375.1 Tinamus guttatus | reverse complement strand
AACTTGCAAATTTTTCCCAAAAAAAGAGGAAGAATGTTCTTTAATTCCCAGTGCTGCCTCCTGCTACCTTTCCCAGGGCCTTTCCTCAGCTGACAAATATCATTCCGGGCATTCCCAGCTCCATGGTTTGGACACATCACACTTGGTACGTGGCTCGAGGTGCTGATGGCATCGTCCCTTCGGTCCCCCAGGCTCCCTGTGCTGGGGTGGCCAGGTGGGCTTGTAGGCGGTCCCCCAACTCTGCTTTACGGATAGGAATTAAAGCACCTAACACTACTCTACAAGGGGGATTAACATCCCTCTTTCATCCTGGTTTCAAAGTAGCTCAGTGGAGTGACTTTTTCTCAAGTATTTTCTCTAGTTCTTTCTGTTCTGATTTTTTTGTACAGAAAGAAATGAAAAACAGAAATATGCTTTCCTCCCTTTCATGCTGTGGGAGCATTGCAAGGTGTATCTGTTTTCTCCAGCTGTTGGAAAGATCTGAGTTTTTCCATTACCTGGGACAAAAATAATTGAATCAAAGCTATGGAGCTTGTGCTCCAGGCCAGGGGTCAGTCACTAACCAACAGGGCAAGGAAAAATATTTTTCAGTGAGAAAATCACTCTGCAATTGTCTATGATGGGTTTCTTGCACATTCCTAAAGAACTACTGTCAGAAAGAGCTAAAATAAGAGCATTCCCAGTCTGATTCCAAACGGCGATTCCCATGCAGAAAGCAGGGTATTTTTTTTTCCCCTTTTCATTGCTTATCATTATACAGATTTGCAATCATTATACAGATTTGGCTACATAGTTTTCCTGAGATTTTTATAGACGGAGGTACTAAATGAGACAGCAGTTCTTCTGTTGTTGAGCACATTTTTAAATCCCTACAGATCTTGCTAGGGTCTCACTTCATGTGAGGCTTAAGGGTTAAATCTTAGGACACACTTAAATCCTCCTCTCAAGGAAAGTCCAAGTATCAGACAAGGAAAGCATGGAAGGGTTCGTTTGGAGCTTGAATGTTTTTAGTAAAGCCCTCTACGGGCTATTCTAATACAGTAATGCATGAAACAGATAATGTACACACCAGCTCTACATATATATCTCTAGAAAGAGAAAGAAAGTCCCTGACAGGCGCAGACACGAAGCATTAAAGCATTCACTCTAAGCAGTAGCATAACAAAACAGAGGAGCAAAATTTCTGCTGTATAATTGCAATTCACAAATAAGCAGCCAAACAGGAACCTGTATACCAAAAGACAGAAATTGCTCCCATTTGATGACAATTTCCATAAATAAAGCTCAGCTGACAGAACGGGGATAACGGAGGCCAGGGTTTTGATTTGTAGGCAATAGCTGATCGTGGTAAGCACTTGGACGAGAAAGTGGGAAAAGGCCTGAAGTTGTGTCAGTCTGACTTATGTGGCACTATTACAAAGTTCAGATGTTACAGCTGAGGTTACACACCACTTACACAGTAATCAGAACAAGGCTTAGACTTCCAGACTCTTTTTATGTCCAAGTCAAGACATCTATACTAAAAGCAGTGAGAGCAATCTGGTATCACTATGGGAAAAGCAGACTACACAGAGTCCAAGGGGCAAAGGGATTGAAATGTTTAGGAGGAAAACCTGAGAAATAAGCAAGTTGTGTGAGCCCACGATGACCAAGCAAAGTGCTATCTCCCTATATCTTACTTGCACCAGCTACTTCTCGCAACCAACCCAACTGATTCTTTGTGCCCTGTCACCCCAAAAGATACTGGGTGAAGCACACAGCCAGGGGAACACAACAGCAGAAGCCCATGCCTCATATAAAGTCTTCTGGAAGCTTCAGTACCTTCTCTGAATACAAAAAAGCAGCCTCAGGTCATCCTTGACCAGGCACCATCCAACATTTCATTCCCTCAATAAGAGCTCGATGGCTTGCAGAGAAGAGAGCTTTTGTAATGAGCTTTGATAAAACATCACCCTTGGGATAGCTCAGGCATAAACTTCTCCAAAGAGTTATGTTAGGATAGGATAAGGTTGCAGGACAACAGCTCTATCAAGCCTGAAGAGCACAACGTGGGACGCATGAAGGTTGTATCTCTGCATGGACATGATCTGCTCCTCGGGGCAGCGCTCGCTCCCAACAAGGGATGCAAAGGGAAGGAGCGAGGTGCTCCTCCTCGTAAATCATGACCAAAAACATTGTTCTCGAGAAGAGAAATAAAAGCGAGATTTTTTGCCAACAGTAGAAAACACATTGTTCTCGCAATAATCGCCTCCCCCCAATGACAGCTCAGTGTCATTTCATATTTTTATGACGGCATCTGACAAGCAGGGTTTCTACGGAAACACCGATATTGGGGGAGCTGGAGGGGAAGGAAGAAAAGGACAGAGCCTAAAAATAAGTCACACGCCTCTTCCACACATTAAAACCGCTCGGCAAAAAAATGTAAACATTTCACCCTTTGAGTGGTAACATTTATAAGACACCCATAAGACTCCAGCCAAGTGGAATTGTTTCACAGTGAATAGTTTCCCTAAAAAGGGGGTTATATTTGTGAAGTTGCAAATGTTTAAAGGGAAAGGAAAATATGCCTGGAGAACACATTGATTGAATTATTTATTAAATTACCCCAAAACAAATGAAAGCATTATCCTTTTGCACCACTGAAAGTCCTATAAGGACTCAAAAGGGTTTCAGGTGGAACATGAATAGATTTCACCTATTCTGAGTACTGATGTTTTCATACTGTAAATGCAGTGGGCTTTTTTTCTCTCTCTCTCTTTCAATTTAAGCCTGAAATAGATGTGGGAAGTGAAGATAATAGGCCTCCCCTTAAGCAATGACAGGACATAATCCAGATTTACCTGCACTGAATGTTTCCAAAGAAATGACATCACAACACACCAAATTAAGAGCTTTTTAGGTCAAACTGCAATTGAGTTAGGAGGAAGCAAAAATGCACTCAGAATATTTTTGGAACATCCAAAACCTATAATTTTTCAAACTGTCATTGTTGGTCCAATTAGCCCCTGGCTTCCCAGAAGAAGCCCTGCATTGGAGGGGATTCACATCAGGCAGATCGGTTTATCTGTGATGAAATTAGGGCTGTGCCCTAAAAAGGGGCTTTCAAGGAGAAAGCTAGCCAGGTCCAGGGCAACTTTGAAGACAAGTTAATTGTAAAATAATGCTGACACAAAGCTCACTAGAGGCACCCAAGTGTTTTACCATCTCTAATGGCAGGGCAGCCAACGCCGGTGTCTGGGGATGCTGCACCTTATGCTAAACAGAAGTAGACACCACGATTCATTCTAAGGCTGTCTCTAACAGGCTCCACACGTAGATGAAGGGGGAACAACAGTCAGAGCATTTCAGTGGTTTCTCAGGTTAACTTTGTTGTTTTAATTCACCACCTTCAAAGCCTGCAGAAGAAGAGGTCTGAAGACGACTTGCTTGGATGATCAGGTGTTGTGGACCTGGTATTTTGGATTTAGGAACCCTTCCCTTCGAGAATAAGATACAGGAGAACTGTGTATATAGACATGGAATCATATTCAACTTGTAAGTAATTACATTTACATAATTGATGCACAAGCTTCACTTTAAAATCTAAAAATATGAAATAGCTTTAGAATTGTAATTGGAAGTGTTAGAAGCAGAGTATATATCATCCTTTTTCCTTCCTTTTATTTTCTTTTAATAGAAAAGGTTGCATACCTCCTGGGCTGTAAATATCCCTTCTGCGTTTCTTTACTCCAAACAAGGATTATGATTCCTCTGAACTTGCAGCACATTTCCCAATAGATCTGCTGAAGTTTCCATCTCCACTAGCTGTCCACAATGCTTGCAAATTGGCCAGCGCCTTGTAATGGTCAAGTTTTTCATCAAAATGCTGGGAAACATTTTATTTCAGGCCTTTCATGTCCTTTATTGCTCTCATCTCTTTCTGCTTTAGCCACTGTTAGAGCTGATCTTGTATTTATTTACAAGGCAGTCAAACTCAAGGCTTTAGATTCAGAGCCACCTGTATGCTTTACAGTAGTTAAAATATTTTTTAGCTACTGCAGCTAAAATAGCTAAACTATTTTTACTTGAGAGTTTTTCAGCTCAGATTCAAGCTTAACAATAATGCAACGTGGTAAAAATTGAAGTAAAGCAGCATTTTTAAACATAGGATTTAGCTGAGCAATACGGCTGCAGTAAATATCACACATCTATCCACATGCCAACAGGTTTGGCATTGTGTGAGCTCAAACTCACACAAAATCACGACACAGAACATAAAGTTTATAAAAGAGGGAGTCCTTCAAAACGGAACGAGATCAGCATCCATGTCCTTTGTGGGCTAGACACGTTTTTTTCCCCTTAGCTCTGAGCTGTTGATACCCATTTGTTCATATTTTATGTAACACACAAACTTGTCATTTGTTCCCAGGCCTCATTATTTATGTATATTTAATGTTCTACTCTCAACTTCTTGCCTTTATTTCTTAGGCTGAAAAACATATTCAGCAAAACCTCCTTTTTCTGATAATCTATTATTATTTACTGCAGTTTAACATGCAGTTAATGAACTTCTCCCCTTACCCCTTAACTCCTAAACCTCAAGGCCGACTGTATCGTTCCTCTACTATTGCTGATAGCATCTGTTCTTAGGTTTCTTCCTTATGCATCTATCATGTAAGAAATGCTTCTTTACAGAGATTGCATGAGTTTACAAACGGAATGTATTTTTCCCTTCCCTCAATGGAAAATAAAAATTTTCAGAGCACCACAAAGCTGAATTCCAGAGCCATATGTAAAAAGATCCTGAATTTTTAGGGAGGTGTTCTGCTAAAAAAGCCTTTTTTTTTAGATCCTTAGGCTCTCAGTATTTACCTTTCAGCATCCACCTATGCAAGTCTGAGGCTGTGAGTATTGTGTAGGACTCACTATGGTCCCTCTGGGATTTGCAGGTGGGATTAAGGGTGAATGTCCATATAGGAAACACTCGCTCTCACTCAGGAACACGGGAATCTAAATTCTCCGATCTTCTCTTTGATCCGGTGGCAAGTTTTTAAACAGCCCTTCAGCACTTTTCTGGTAACACAGTAATGAAAATAAGATCCTTACCGTTAAGTGCCTGTAATCCTAGTCTAAAACACTGTATTTTTCAGAGAATGTAATAGATACAGAGATTACTACTTTACAGCCCTTTATAAATGTGGATGTAATAAAAGTAATAAAAATATTTGAATATATGCCTATTTTTATGTACAATACCTGTCTTCTTTTTATTGCAGTCTGTATTAGTTAATAGATAACTGAATATGGTGCCTCAGCCTCTGAATAAACCAAATCCAATTGAAGATCTATATCGTGGAATAAAAGAGTTTTCTTACAGCAAGAGACCCACGGCCACCTTATCCTATCTCTGCCAGCAGGTACTGACAAATCCATCACAGGAAAATGCAGGAAACCCTGTTGTAGATAAATGCAACCAAAAGAATACACATTTTTCTAGCCTCTAAGCCAATGCTAGAGGTTGAAGTATGCCTAGGAGAATACTGACCTGTATCTCTTCAAAAGAGGAGGGCAGATACCATCCAGGTGCCGAGATGTCATCTTCTGCCGGGGTCCCTCTTTGGCCCTTCATGCACATGAGCCTGGAACAAGAGGTTCAGATCCCCACGAGTCATCTCGGAGTGAACTGGGTGCTCGACAACGACTCCTCATCACAGTTTTATTACCACAAAAGCACGTAGCAGCACCCAGCTTAATCTCAGTACATATTTAATTACTGATTTGAAAATATACCTTTAGCACATTCCCTCTGATTTGTTTCTAAAACACCTCATCTTGACCATTTGACTCAGCCCACATATCAGTCTTCACATAAATCCAGCACTTTGTGTTGCCTGACACAGTATTCCTGAAATCCCAATGTATTTTTTCTATATCTTTTCCTTCTGACAGGCTCCCTAGCAATTAACATAATATTCTGGTTGAGCATCTATTTTTCATCATCAAAATCGCAGCTAGTCCATGCTCTGTATTGCAATGCTTATAGCCTGTGCACTCAAGGACTTCGATTACTGGTTGGAAGATTGATGTATTTTAAGGAAGATCTTGTATTGCTGCCCAAAACTATGTGTAGGTGCATTTGTCAGCACTGCATGTATCAGGCTCTGCACTGACTTTTTGCCTTCTCTTTTTGGGCTCCTCTAATATTGTCTAGCCTTGCCAAATATTGAGATATGTATCATCCACAAATGTTGTCATCTCACTATTGATAAGCTTTTCCAAACCATTGAAAAATACATTACGAGGAACCAAATCTTTGCTCAAACCTCTATTCACCACATTGGAGTCTCACAATTGCTTTTAGCCATGATGAAAGCCAAATATTTTTTCCTGTTTTTTACATGACGTCTCTTAGTGAGTTGTTAATCTACTGTGAAACTTTTCCATAGTGTCCATCCTTATCCTCAGCAGGACATCTGCCAAAGGCTTTCTCCAACGCTAACAACTGCTCCCTGCCTTGTAGCTCCTCACAAGGAGCAGGCGACGCTCCCACCAGGAGCAGCCTGGGAAAGGACCTCGGGAATGGCTCCATAATGCACCTCCGGGTGCAAATCTCTTATTAAAATCAAAGTTGCTCCACGAGCAGATGACTTGCTAGGGCAGATTCCATATCAGTAAAAACGCAGCAATAATACCAAATCATAGCATTTTTCCTAGCCAGCAATATTTATTTTATGCTAATATTATTTTGAAAGATATTTAGAAATATGAGTATAGCATTTCTGGGGGCCTAATTGCAGGAGCAGCGCTATCTGCAAGATTGCGCTTCGGCAGGATTTTGGTTTTTTTTTTTTTAATCTTTTACATATCATCTCAATTTCTATGTTGATGAGTTTAAATATTTAATATGTATCAGATATATACGTGTTACAGAGAGAGGATCTTGGTGCATATGTGTGGTGTTATAATATTTACTGCTTTCATAGTCGTTTCATACTAGGTTTCATATTAGGTTTCATACCTATATTTTCCTAAATACAATCATTATTTTTTTCTGAATTAGAAATATTACCAAACCTTGAAAATTGGCGTGTGCTTAGTCTTAATTTAGCAAATAGTGCATCTGTAAGAATAACACCATAATAACCTTAAAATGTCTATGTGTGTAGGAATATGTAGGGATTTTAGAGGCTATCCTACAAATCAGACACCTGAACAAAATTCTACAAACTGATATGAAAATTAAACTCACTTTTCTTACCGAAATATTTTCTTAGCTGAAGATGACTCTTCCTTCCCTTTATTAGATCATTTCAGTAAATTAATATTGAGTTACAGAATCTAATGAGGAAAATTAGTTTCCTAAAATTATCATCAGGAATGACACCAAGCATAAGTATATAATCAGTTGGATTTTTTTCAGAGGAAAGAGAATAGCATAGAACAAAACTATTGTGGTATCTTGGATGAAAAACTGCTATTTTCTTTTCAAAGCAATATTATCTAATAATTCTAATTTTAGCCTAGACCATTTTTATCCCTACACTACCTTCTAACCTATCTTTCTACATTAGGTAAAGGCAGATTAATTGCACATATAAAACTTTCTAGCTCCTCAAGTGCCAATTCAATAATAATTATTGGTAAATCTAAGGATTTTTTCAGGATCTTTGAATCACCTCGGACATATTTTTTTGCTATTAAAAGTCAAGCAGGATAGATTTTATTCTTGTAGTATTATTAGCAACACCTCAAAGTGAAAAATTTTGTAGTTTTCTTCTAGAAGGTATCTCCAAATCCAAGATTAATGCATCAATGTCCTTAGCCAGAATAAGATCCTTTGCATTAAGTTCCTGCTGGCACTACTCCTGGAAGTCCTTATATTAGCTGGGATGCTCAGGTCCCTACGAGCAATATGGGAACCGCAGACAGACTTCCCTGTCCTGCAGCCTGGAAGTATCCCATGGGGAAGCCCTGGTGCCCTGCAATGAAGGAAACCACTACATAAATGCTAAAAGTTATTAACATTTGCAATGCCTGTCGGAAAGCTGGAGGCCAGCGGGGCGGCCGGGACGGTGGCAGCACGTTACATTGCTTTGACCAGCTAATGAACGACCCACGGAGCTCTAATTGGAGCTCTTTTCTGGGGAAGTGTGCCAGCTCTATTCCCTGGCCAATTATTGCTTCCACAAAGTGCTCTAGATCTGTCAACAAGCAGAAGTGTGAACTACGGTGTAATAACAGAGCAAGGAAGGTGACCCAGTTGTCACCAGGAGAGAGTTTCTTCTTGCAACAGGAGCAATGAGAGCTGCCTGCCCAAAGCCAGCCAATCTGTCTGCAGCAACATGTGCCAACGTCACGCACTTACATGTCACTACCGAGCACAGAAAAGTTTCTATGATTTCTGTCAACAAGCAGAAGTGTGAACTACGGTGTAATAACAGAGCAAGGAAGGTGACCCAGTTGTCACCAGGAGAGAGTTTCTTCTTGCAACAGGAGCAATGAGAGCTGCCTGCCCAAAGCCAGCCAATCTGTCTGCAGCAACATGTGCCAACGTCACGCACTTACATGTCACTACCGTGCACAGAAAAGTTTCCATGATTTTTTTAAGTAATTTAATTAAGGCAATTTCAGTAAGTGGATGCATATTCCTACTCATCAGTGTTACAAACGCTTTGCAGGAACATCCAGGAAGGTTCAAATAACTGTCCATCTTACCATTGGCCATGTGACCAAGGACAGTTTTTACGCATTTTTGGCTAGCAGAAATAACCACATCTCAATGCATACGGATTTTTTTTTTAAACAAAATCTAAGAGGCAGAAATAAAAGGTTGCAGTCCATTTTTCCTAATAATTCAATGTCTGTATCTCCCTCAAATATTCAATATTGTTGCTGGATAGATAGCCTTCATCGCAAGAAGAAATGAGGAAGCTTTTTTGCAATGTCTGTTTGGATTCACTGTCAAAAAGGTCAGACTTGAGGAAGCACCCACATTTCTGCTCCAGAGCACAGGAAGGCTCCCTGCTGCACAGCAGGATATTTCTTTCCTGCAAATGCATGTGCTGTAATTAAGAGGAGTTCAACATTGCCTTGTCCCCTGCAGGGTTGCTGGCAGGTGCCCAGCCAGTGCAAGTGCTTTGGCTGCACGTAGGCCCCCAGGGTGAATTGCATGGGAGGCCTCCTGGGTTCAGCTCTTCTGCAAAACACCCCTGACCTGCAAAGGCTGAAAACTACCCCAGATGGCCCAAAAACGGGGCTCCCGTCTGCACCCGAGGGCTGTGCTGCAATTGCTGCTGCTCTTCAGGGGAGTTTGCAAGCAGGATTACGAGGACAGCCTCAGCCCGCACGTCACAGCTCACGGGGTGCAGTTTGGGAAGATGCTATGTCAGAAAAGGAGACAAAATTTTATAATCATATGAACTAAGGCTAGAGGATTGATGGTGTCTGTCAACCTAATTATGAGAATGAATCATGTCTGGCTCTACAGTTATTAGTCAAAGCAAGTCAGTATTAGCTTAAAAATAACATTAAAATAAAACTGATAAAACCATTTATTGAACGCTGGTCTTAGATTTTTTTTTTTCTAAATGTCATCCTGCTTAAGAAAACTCAGAAGAAAAAAGGCCAAAAATCATCTTAGTCATAAAAAGCATCTTTCATCATTTAAATAAATAGAAAATACAGGCATTATCTGGGGTATAGATGTATCATTTATTCATACCACTTATGCAATGAAATTTTACTGCTTCTTAGCAAGGGCCTCAGAGGAATTGCAATTAAATAAAACATTAATTTTTACTAAAAATTTGGCCTTATTTAAAGGTGAAAAAATATCTGAAGGCACTAAGTCTCCCCATATTCTTTCCACTTACATATTTAAGCCTTATCACTATGCCAGTAATGGTTCCTACCCAAGAGAGGCTCAGCCTGGAGATGCTCCTGTGATCTCAGAAGCGTTTGCACGTGGCCACCCAGGAACAGAGGTCCCTTGATGCACAGGGAAGTGAAACAGTGGAAACCTCTCAGTGCAGACTCACGCAATCACTTACCACAATGTCAGGAAAAGGGGTTTTTGGTGCCGCACCAGAGCAACAACCCCACTTCAGATCATGGCTTTGCCTCATCTCCAGTTCCTCTTGCTGATTCTGAAAGAAGAAATGAGCAAAATATATCCAAGAGGATCTGGATATCAAGAGGACCACACCAGGAGGAAAAAGAAGAAAATAATAGAAAGGGGGAACACTGAAAGCAAATCAAAAAGCAATCAGAAAATTTGTTGCTCAACCCAAACTCGGTCCATCCAGATTGCCCTACAATGGTAGTGTCCTGCTGCTAAGATTCAAATAGATATGCAGAGTTTTTTCAGTTAAACTGAAAAAAAAAACAACTAAACTGAAAAAAGCAACACCAAAAAGAAGAGGGAAAGGATAACACATGGTCACTAAAGGCCAGACTTGAGGTCTGTTGCTGAGCTCAGTGTCCAGGAATGGATTTTTGATCCAGTCAGTCACCTGCATGGTAACTTCACTTCGAAACACAACACGCTATTCCATTGCTCTTCAGACTGTAAATAAGCCATGCCTCCAAGTAAGTTAAATGTCTTAAAAACTGAACTCCGTGGCTTTTATTAGTGATTCAATAGCTCTGGATGTTTCTAAGCAAGAAATCAATAGAGAGATTAGCTGCAACCAAAGACTGGCCTTGTGGATGAAACAGAGCTATCCAGCCCAGCCACAAGAGAAATCCCTAAATCTGAGGGCACAGACTTGTCCAGGCAGGTGAAGATTCCCTTCCCAGGCGCCCTTTTCCAGCAGCAATGAGAAATCTGGTATCAATATCCCTAAGGGGCTCAAGGATATTAGTGTTCTTCTGCTGCAGGCACTTGCCCAACTTTTACATGCCATAAACATCCACAGACAGAAGAAGTTGCAGCCCACCATTGAGGTGGATTTAAGAATTAATGTTTTTTCTTTCACTTTTTTGTCAGTCAGTGGTCTACATTAGGGAGTAAAACCCACTAGGTATTTCCAAGTTATGTTTTGATGTTTAATATATTTCTAAGTAGTTTACAACAATTCTCTTATTTTCAGGTGCTTCTGAATATTTTAATGACCTCACTAATGACTTGGCAGATATCTCCCTTTCCGTGAAGTTTTGCACATCTCTAATCATATCACTTCAGATACTCCCTTTTTGCCCTGTTTTTTGAAGGCTAATGAGTCTCCACCTCTGAAGCACAACAATTTAATTCTATAGAAACTGAGGCCCCACTGCGCTGACAAATCTGAATGCAACAGCAGGACCCTAAAACATAATCATTTGCAAATGCATCTGAATTTCTAAAATTAAATTTAAAGCAAGTCCACAATAATACAAGAAAACAATATTATGATGCAAAGCTAGAGCTTATGCACTGTTCTCCCCCTTGCAGAATCCCCTCGGCTATGACCACAGTTATCCTGGATCTTGATCTTGCTGGTGGAGTGGCAGAGGGGACAAACTGCCTTTTCCAGTTGGATTTCCTCCTCTCCAGTCAGCTTTGTTGTGTCCACAAGTCTGATGGCTCATTAGGGTGTAAATTAGATTAATTTGTCATGTCAGTCCCGTTGCTGGTGGACAAGTATCCATAGAATAATTGACAGTCTCAGCAAGGATAGCAAGCAGTCAGGAGGGACTGGAATGTTTCCTTACCTTGAAAAGATCCAGTGAAATAGTAAAGGAGGTTGATTTGCTGTGATCAAAACAATAATGCTGGACTCCGCTTTTCCACTTTCCCATTGCTCTAACTAAATAGAGCAAATGAAGTGTTTTTAAATTAAATTAAATTAAATATCCAAACATAAATTAAATGAAAAACTTAGCTGGCATTAAAAGCAAGCCCAAATTAACGTCCCTGCTTCAACAGCAATAAAAATAACATCTGATGCAGGATGGCTCCAATGTGTGGCACTTAAAATCAGTTTGAGCACAATTCACCCATGGAAAAGTACATATAATTTACTAATAACTAGCTTAAAGCAATTAAAATCCAATTTTCATAAAGTAACAATTATATTTGGGGATCTGAAAACGTAGTCTGCAAACTGGATCTATGTGAAAATGAACTGTTGAAGCATAGGTGTCATTCTGCTGACTCTGTTTCTGCTAGTTACAAACAGAAGCTTTTACTCAAATGTCACCATCACCTTTAGCACACGGCATATATTTAAAATAAAACATAAGTAACAACGTCCCTTATTTATATTCACAAGACAATTTTTTAAATATAAGAGGACTGGACATTTATTTAACATTTCCCAGAAACTACTTCAAGATGGGGAATTCCTAAGAATATTTCTAAAATTACTTTGCATTAGATAAAGAGAAAATTAATTAATGTATCTGCCAGACTTCTTGCCCTTTGTGAAATTCTTTTGAGTTTATAGTTATCATTAACATTTACTGCAGAAAAAATCCTGGGCAAAACGAAGATAGCAGATTAAAAAGGCCCAGATAGCACAGTACCTGCAGCAGTATCTTAGTCCAGACAGGAAGGGCTTTTCCCACAAGTGCAGGCACATTGCACAAGTCTCTGAGGAGTTCTGCACATATTCTTTAATTCCACCATTTTATTTCCAGGTCAACATTTAATCACTGTGATATGAACCTACTGTGCTTGCCAGCATGAGCTTTGTTCTTCCTTTTTTTTTACCTTCCTGCAGTGAAAGACTCCGTGTTTACAAACACAAAAAAAAGAAAAAAGTATTTTGCAGCTGGCTTATTCAGGATGTGCATCTAACCTTTGTAGGTACTCACAACATCTCTGTTTTTATCAGTAATTCCAGATGTGAAATATTGTGACAAGACTTGGCAGCTGCTGAGGGTATCTACAGTGAAGTATCTGGTTCCACAGCGAGATTTCAGACTATTTTCTGTTCCCTTGGCCACTCAGTCTCTAGGGACCTGTAAGCTCCACAAATTAGCTCTACAAAGCAGTGTGCCACATCGGGGTTTTGCTCTGTTTTCAGCATTTAAAGCAATGTCCCGATGTTCTGCTCAATGAATTCAGGCTTCCAAGGAAAGCGGTTCTCCCTCCAACCCCACCAGAGCTTCTCTTCAGCAAACTCCACGCTCCAGAAGACATCAAAGGCAAGATGTCTCAGCAGAGAAGTTAGGTGTTGCTCCAAGGTTAAATGGTGTTAACTGGTTTTCCCGTACGTTAATCCTCTTCCAAATTTGCAGTCCACTCTGCTGATAACACAATTTGAACAAATACCAAAAAGGAAAGCAAACAACTCAGCTCCATGCATCCCACCTCACCGCCTGCTCCACAACGTTGTGGCAGCTTTGCCTTGATGTAGTCCTGCCTCTTCTAGACCTGCAACGAAGTTCAAAACAGAGCTCGAATCTTAGGTCCAACTGCCTAAGGCTAAGGAGGACATTTCGGATGTGAGAAGGACCAAGTTTCCACACTCTATAAATATTCAATGATACCACAGTTAACTGGTACTGGGCAAGCCCAGCTGACCTTTTCCCTGGCTTGGCAGATCAGACGTTGGGTTGGTGCCTCCACTGCCTGCTCCCCTCCGGCACTGGCCAAGGCTAACTCCAAAGCTGGATGCAAACACGACCAAGCAGACGTGCCCAAGGCAGAAGATCCCAGCAGTGTGGGCAATGCTTCTGGCCATGGAGCTGGGGCGTGTTGACCCATACATAACTCCTGGAGAGCCAGCATGAACGTTCCCATGAGATTCTCTCTCCTCAGTGAGCTTCATCCCCCAAGGCTGCACAAGGTCCCTATCACACGATAGCGACCTACTTTCCTGGTATGCCTTGGTGAAGTTCAAAACAACCAAACCCCACTACAAAAAAACTGCAGCAAAGAAACAATCCACTACTTTTTAATATTTTTTTAAACATTCTTAAGCTGTTACGGAAAATAAATAAGCCTCAAAGTCTGTAATTCATTCTTAAACACCTGAGGCGATACAATATGCATTTTTTTGTATGTTGGATTTTTCTTCAAATAGCTTTGTAATAGTCTTATCCAAAAGATGAACTACAAATGCCATTTTCCAGCATAAGATACTTTCTTCTATTGTAAACAAAGATTTAAGAAACAAAGATGTCATTTTAAGATCTACAGCAAATAGGACTTATATTTCGATATTTACATTTGAATATTAGGGATTTTAAATAATCTATCCATGCAAGACAAATAGAGCAAGCCTTCAGAACAGTGAGAGCAGAGTCTTAATCATGTTTTCTGCAAGTAAAAGCATAATTCTAAAAGGTAGGTGATGACTTACATTCTCTGCAGTGCCATTGCAATTGTTGGGTAAGAAGATCTAGCCTGAAAAGGATTGAAAAAGTTAACAACAGCTAGAGCAGAAGGTACCAGGGAAGGGAAGGCCTATGGCACAGCATGACCTCGCTATGGGAGGGAGCTGGTGTTGCCTGGACAGGTCCCACATTGCAGGGCAGGCCTTGGTCACGGCACAGAAGTGTCTCTGGTGGCAGACACCGAGTCTGCCAGGCCCTGCGTGTATCTCTCAGTTATGACAAACAGAAGCAGATGTAAAAACATTGCGAAAATCTCACCTCAGAGGAATCTGCCATGTTCCAAGAGCTACAATACCCAGTAATCGGAAAATTTGTTGGGCATTATTGGGTGGAGAAAAGGACATTTACAAAGGGTTTTGCAGGAATTAGCCCAAAAACAAAAACAATTTGATGATGCAGCTCCCACACATAACTATGACAATTCTCACTCTCTCAGTTTAAATATTAATATGCTAGGGAAACGAAAGGGGAAAGGGAAGGGGAAAGGAAAAGGAAAAGGGGAAAGGGAAGGGGAAAGGGAAGGGGAAAGGAACATATGGATATTCTGCACAAATATGGCAGCAGGAGCTCTACACATTGCCTAGGGTTAGCATGGGCTGATACCTTGCAAGTACCTTAACCCTGCCCAAAAATTTACCTAAGGAGAAGTAGGAAAGATAACACTGAAATAGCATGGTAAGCAAGCGGGCATGTACAGCAACATCCCCACCTCTCTTCTATATGTAATTATTATACCAAAAAAGGTTGCTAAGAGATTTGGAGGAAGTGGAGTAACATGAGCACAGAACAGCATGACTGAAGTCATGCTGGAATATTTCTTAGTTATATATTGGAGATGTCCCGGTGTGATTAGGAAGCTGACTGAGAAATAAGAAGTGTGGTTGTCTATAAACAGTTAATAGCTTTTGCAATGAATAAGCCTGTTTCTGAAACGACTGAAAATCTATGAATTTAAATTCATAGTGCCAGATGACATGCTCCAAGAAATGGACTAGAAAAGTGATCTTTAGCAGTTTTTGAGCGGATAAGATAGCTCCTGTCAAGGTTAGAGAAAAAAAAAATGCTATTATTAATTAGGACAAGAGATGAAAAGTAGACACATGTTTATGTGGAGATGCATTTTAGATACACAATACAGAAAAAATATGAAAGCATAGACTAAATACTATATATAGCTTTTGATTAATGTCTGCTTTTTTCTGTTCCTCTGTCTTTACATTTTATTTATAAAATAAAATTTTAACAGCAGATTCTGCCATTCACGAAGACATTTTGTTGAACTTTATCTTGCAAGAAATAGATGCAAGCTGGACATGTTCCAACATCCTTTTAATGCACCATATCCCGTACTGCCTCAAAGCACCAGTTTGTCCATTGATTTCAATGTTCTTTGGAACAGACACATGGGATTGAAAGATAAATGCATTAAATACCCTAGACCGAATGGTTAAAAGTGGAATGCATTAAGATTAATGTATTAGTAATTATTGTTTCTACTGTGACAACAAAGAACAAGTGGGATAACAGATGACTACTCAAGATAATATATCCTGAAAATATATCACTTGAAAATGCCTGCATTGTTTTAAATTACATGGGGATCTTTTTCCATTCATATTACCCTTTTTGGGGAAGTGAACATATTCTATGAGGACCTCAGAAAGAGACACTTGTTACTGCCATAGACAGCTCTTCTTAACATAATGTGGAGTACATAGCTTGCTGAAGTACATCTCTAATGTGGAGCAAATTAAGTATTAAATCCATTTTGGTCTATACCAATTATCTTAGAAGTAATAGGGGAATAATATAATTATTCTTACACACTATACTTGACAATTTGATCTTGAGGATAATTTTATAATGTATATGTGATTTTGTTCTGTTCAGCAAAGGGAGCTGATGACTACTTGTCTCATTAAATAAACACTTAGAATACAGCAAAACTATTTTATAAATGATTTCAGGAACTAGAATGGCCACAATGAGGCAACATGGTCACAGTTATTAGTGGAGATCCTTCTTTTAAATGTTATTGCCTCAGTCCTAACATTTAGATCCAACGTTGACCATCTAAGAAAGTTCATCTCCGATTCCTCTGCCTAATTTGTCCGGACATAACAACTCTCTGCTGCCCAACTTTTAATGTCACTGTCTTCATCCTGTAGAATCCAGATATTTGCTGATCAATGCAAAAATGACTCGATTACTAAATCCTCCCTTTTTTGTGTGTGTCAGTGACTTTTAAGATAAAGAGCCCCGTTATTCTTTACCATAGGTGTACACGATTCCATTGATTAGATGTCCTCAAATGTAATTAAAGCTTTGCAACGATACAGCCCCCCAAGTTCACTTCCAATCAATATTCTAGGACTCAGCAGCTTTTCCCCCTCCAGACACCAGCAGCCTGTTCTTACCTGTCCTTCTGGTGGGTTCATTAGGAAGCCAGTGAGGAGCGTTAACCGAGGCAATTACAGCAGTTCTGCCTTAAAACTGTGACAGCCTTATGGTTCTCATAGGAGTTTATCTATTTCTCTCTACCCAAAAATAATCCAAAAATGAAAACTGTGTATTTTTTCCATTATTTTGGGGGAGGAGGAGTGGGTGCAGGATGCCTGGAGAGGGCCCCTGCATTACTCACCTCCGCAGAAGACTCCCCAGGCACCACGCGAGCTCTCGGAAGGCCTGCAGAGCAGTGCTATTTCCTTCTGCATCTCCCGTGGCCCCTCTCCCTTTTTAGCTAAGAGCACTAAGGGAAGTCAGTTAAAAAAGAAATACTGACTTTTTCCATATTATTTCAACATTTTCTTCACATCTCCCCCCATTACCATGAAGTTGTGTCCCAAGGTGCAACTCAAGTAAGCGTAAGAAATATATCTAATTGTTCATGTGCAACTCAATTTTTAAAATATGGAAGCCTAAATCTTTGTGTCCTCATTACTCAGGCTCTTATTCAAGAAAACTGCCTTCAATAAATATTCATGTACTCTGTACATACCAAAAAAGCCCATTTTGGTCAACTAGATTAAATATTACTTTTATGACAGCAGTATTAGTTTTCAGTCCAAAGCACGGTCCTAAAGTTTTCAGTCCTAAGTACAAATCTCAATTGCACCCATGTAACGTCTTTCCCATGACCATAGGGATTCAGAAGTGATAAAAAATTCTTTTACTATTTTTGATGCATGGCCACAGACAATTTTGTGCTTTTGCTGCTTTTCCACTGTTTATTTTAAAAACCCACCAGTATTTGAGCTTGATTGCAGATATTCACTCCCTTTTGTCATTAAGGCTTTTGGACAGATTGAATATGTCTTTAGCCCTCTGCCCATCTAATGTTGGTGCACCCCAACCACAACCTGGCATTAGACTGGTATTTTAGGAGAGCCTGAGAGGGACTCATTCTCAGCACAGGAAACAAAATAATTATTAATAAATATTATTAATAATAATGAATAAATACATAAGTAATTCTTTTTGAAGTGCAAATTTGCATGATTATCCAAATCAAAGAACAAAAGGCATTAGCTTTATGCTCTTCTGCAAGAGTGTTCTCGTCTTCCTTTTACTTAGTTTTCAAAGGAAGAGCATGTCGAGGTACTGCTATAAAGCATTTGTATGAGGTTTATAGCTTAAGAAACAGTTCTCCAAATGAAGATTGCCCAAATAATTCCATTCAGGCTTGATGCATGCATATAATGAGTCTGCAGCCGACAATCTGCCCAAAACGCAGAAATAATCCCCAGTTCTTCTTCTGAATCCTCTTACGAGTAAAGCTGCAGCACTGGTGCACTTGCTTTCCAGCAGCCGACCTAAATTAAACATCCCTTCCGCACAAAAGCTTAACC
>NW_010586169.1:0-34253 GCF_000705375.1 Tinamus guttatus | reverse complement strand
TGCTCTTCTCTGTCAGCCCTTCTGCAGCCGTGGCAGTAATGGGGTTAATATGACCGTGGGTAAATATCACAGCTATAAATTAGAAAGAAAAAAAGGAAGAAGCGAGGTCAGAGTTTCCAGGCTCTACCTTCCAGTGCTTCCAAGTGGCGCTGAAGCTCCCATGTTGTCACCGTGCTGCTTCAGCTGGCTCTACTCAGTGAGAATCCAGATTTTCCTGTTTTACACACAAATCATTAACATCTCACCAGACTGGCTTGGAGCGGCAATACAGCAGGAACAAGCCGAACAGAGACAAAATGACACAGGGAAAGAAAATCTGCTTATAATTTATGTTGCCCTACCTTGATGGCACCACTTTTAAAGGCAAAGCAGAACACAAGTTCATTGTTGTCTGTGCAAAGCGGGTGGCACAAACTTGTCCTCAGTGACCTGGTATCATCAACCGACAGCCAGGCCAGAGCTCCATCCAGGCTGAGGAGCACATGGATGGATTTACCCTGGAAACATGGGAATGATTGCTTGCATGACAAAGGCAATGGATCCAGGCAATGACCAATGTAGCATGCGTCTGTTCCACATTCACACATGTCTATTTGAAGAAATCAAAGACCTGGTCTTGGTCAGACTCACAAGTATGACATTGTAGAGTCTTAAATTATTTGCCTTGACTTAGTGGTGGATAAAATATACCTACCATCAGTAGCCAAAATAGGTCTTGAGTGCATTTCCATCAGCAAGCAGTGCAACGTGACAGAAGCAGATCAATGGAACAGCCCAGTGGTGCTGACAGCCCAGGGCCTTTTTTTTGTGGTTCATTTTAGGTCCATTTGGCTGTGACTGGTCTCATGGATGGAGTGGCAAGAGTTGGGTGCATTCCTCCAGCATCCGTGCTCAAAGGCTGCTCCGCTCCACAAGACCAAGCGCAGTGAGTGGCAGCTTTTAAGACCTTCAATCATGACCCAATGAAGAGCACAGGCTCATTCAGAGTTGGAAACCAGGCAAGTCTGAGCCCTCTTTGCTTCCATCCTGGGAGCAGAACCAAGAATTTTTATTTTTATTTTTTTTTCAGGTTGGGTTGTGCTTGCCTGCCAAGTATTTGCAGCAGCAGATTTGCTGGGTTCATCCAGACAGCAAAGTAGCACAAGGTGACTCTTCCAGCAAGCCACAAGCAACGTGAACAGTCAACACTTACACAAAATTAGTTCTGGTCAATACAAGGACTTAAAAATTTACCCAAGACAGTTGTCAAATAATTTCAAATAACGAGTATATCTGAGAAAATTGTTCTCTGCTTGTGAATATTCTCTGAAGTTACATTGATCAAATAACTTGTTCTTATGAATTATGTATTCATCCGTACTCTTAACCTGAAAAACAAGCATTACTGAATTTGTTTCATATGCTAGATAATGGAATCAGAATGCAGAAAAAAAAAAAAAGCTATGGCTCTACTGGCATCGAATCGGGCTATTAGCATGCATTTCTTCTGGTATGCAAAGCAGGGAAGGACGGACAGAGGTTGCTACTGAAACGTTAGAGCGTGATTCTGGCTCCATCGTCTTCCATAGATCAATGACAATCTTGAGGATCTTGCTTTAACTACAGAAACAATGTTCAAGGACGGACAGAGGTTGCTACTGAAACATTAGAGCGTGATTCTGGCTCCACCGTCTTCCATAGATCAATGACAATCTAAAGAGGATCTTGCTTTAACCACAGAAACAATGTTGAGGTTGAACAACAAAAATATATTTTGATTTAAAATATAAGTATCACATTTTCATAATGTTACTTTCCAAAGTCACTGTTTGCACATGTGCATCAAAATTAAGACTTAAATATGTAAGGAGAACAACAGCAAAGTAAAGTATTTAAGTTCCTAGAATAACAGACACGCTCTGATGAAGAATACCCCAACCTTGAAGATAATTTCTATTGAAGAAGTAAAGATTTTGTTTCTCTTTTTTTCTACCACCGAACCATACCGCAAGCGACAGACCTTGCAAAGAAAAGAAACAAGAGTAAAATAAATAAGACTCCCAGTCAAGAAAAAAGTTTTTTGTTTTACACAGGCTTTTCTAGGGGTTAACAAACACCTTTTCTAGTTCTCTTCTCTCTTGTTATTACAAAGAAAACACGGTGAGCCGAGGTGGACACATCAGCTGCTTCCGTGAGGCAGGGTACAAAATGAGTGTTAAGCCCTTGAAGTAAAGCAGAGGGAGATTTCCCATGGGTTTCAGGGCCCATTAATCTCCCTGTCATTCCTGTCCAGCTCTTTCATATCTTCCTTAGGCTTGGTGACAATGGAAAGCTTCAAAGCCTCCAAAATACCGTCATTAAAATAACAAATTGCAAGGGCAAAGCTCAGCATCCTCCTTGCTCCAACCGATATCTGATAGGGAGAGTTTCTTAAAAACAAGTCTTGAGAACTGTACTCCAAAACAGCATGAGAGAAAAGTCTTACTTTTTTTAGGTGACTTCTCCTGACTTCACAAAACCTGGGACAAGCCCTTCAGTTTTAGTGGCTTCACAGTCACTTGGGGGTCACCACTCCAAACATGTGCCCATCTCCATTTATCTGGAAGATAAAATAAAAAGTTATAATAGATTGTTAATCTATAGTGTCTTTCAACCATTTCTATTCTTCTTTAAGTTGCACTCACCCTGCACGCTCTTGCACACAGCGCTCCGAGGAAATTTTGCTCCCTCTTCCCACTTTACCCTGTCCTATTGATGAACAGTATGGTTGCTGAGGTCTACCATACACTGCCTGTATGGAGAAAAATGGGAAAATATTTGGTAGGTGCTCTTTTCTTACTGATCTGCTTTAAAAACCGCATCTTGAGAACAAAACTCTAAATCTTGCAATTTTTCCTCAACTGCAGGTAGCAAAGCCAAATGACTGGATATTACAGTAGCCTTTGACTACGATCAGATTTTATTAGAAAACACTTCCTGATATAAAAAATATATATTTAGGAGTTAAAAATAAGCCACTTGGAGATGTATGAACTTCCTGCATCTGTGGAGGAGAGCATCTCTGCTTGCAGGGAGCTGTTAGCCTTTGATGAAGTATTAATGTGGCAGAAAATTGAGTACCTCTGTACCCCTCTGGAGTAAAATCTATCCTGCATAGAAAAAAAATCAATATATATATTCTTTTTTTCAAATCACAGTTGGCAAATTAGATCCACATTTCTTTGAAGGAAATTGCTTTAGTGAGTCGCGTCTCTATCAAACGAGATTTCAAATATCTTGTGTTTCAAAGTTTCTTCATGGATGCTTATATAATGCGGTTACCGTATAGAAAGAGTTATCCTCGGTACTGCATTTGTTGACAAAAATCCAGGGGTATCTTAGCAGCATATTTCACATTTTCAGAGATATTTTGACCACACATGGTTATTTGTTACAGCTTAGGGACTTCAGATGTTAGCTTTGACATGTAAACAGCTTTGACTGATGACCAACTTATAACACAAGCGCTATACAAAAATAACCATATTTTCCACAGCCTTTGCTTCCAGACTGAGGGATATGAGAAACTTTAACAAAACTCACTGATTTTTCATCCGAGCAACGTGAAAGTGAGAGGCAGCTTCTGAGACACTTTTCCTCAACAAAGAAGAGCTCCCCCCTTTGAAGGGAGTTTGTATGATTGCAGATATTTCTTCCAAAATTATTCTGGATTGTATAGCTTGCATTTAGTAGGTTTATATCTGAAAAACTCTTCCTTCTTCCCTCCATAAGTGGGTCAAAAGATACCATGCAGAACACTCTAGGAGAAGCCTTAATTTTAGCCCATCTAGGGGCAGGGTGGTCATAGCAACAAATTGCACTGCTTTAAATGAGCCCTGCAGACTTGAGTGCAGCCTGGAGGAGAGCTCAGCGACACATTTAATTAGAAAATTCCTCTTTTTCCCTATGTTGCCTCTGAAATTGCACCTCCAGCTGCAGGAGGTTCTGGAGTGCCAGCCAGTGGCCTGGGCACCTGGACAGTCCCTTGAGAGGGTCCCTCATCCTACTCCGTTGCCCTCCCAGAGCCAGTGCAAGTGCCAGGTCTGGGTTAGATAATAACTGATATGAGCTCCCGTTTACAAGCAGGATTAATAATGCAGGAGGCCTGAGTGAAATTAGGCCTGTGGTTTCCCAGGTGTTCGGCTTGTAAATGAATGTCATTAATCGCTCTCTCCGTCCCCCTGGTCCAGGGTCAGCAGGAGGAATTTGTTCAGTGCAGGAATTAAGACTCCTGCCTGTAGGGACGAAAGGCTCTGGTTTCTCTTTGCTTGCATGGGGCCAAGCAGCAGAAGACCCTCCCATTACCGCTAATAATAATAATAATAACCTGAGAACCACAGAATGGCCAAGGTTTGAAGGGACCCCTAGAGATCACCTAGTCCAACCCCCTGCTCCAGCAGGGACAGGGTGGCATCCAGGCAGGTTTGGAAGATCTCCGGAGAAGGAGACTCCACAACCTCTCCAGGCAGCCTGTTCCAGATTTGCCAAAAATCCCTCTATTTCTCAACGGTTTTTATTAAAATGACTTTGTTTCAGTTGGAGGCAAGGAAGGCAAGTGAGTGAAAGGCTTGCAATCTAGCCAGGCTGCAGAATATATTGGAATACATTGGAAACAAATTCTTGAGCCATCAAATAATGTTTTATAGCTTCCAAGATTATATTACTTATGCTTGTCAGTCACAAGTACTTGGAGGGGAGAAAAGAGAGCACTAGTAAATAGAGATAACAGGGATTTATAGGGACACACAATGCATATATATGCAGGGAATGAAGGAAGGTGTGCATACCAATACATCAGAAATGCTATTAGGCATTGTAGCAGTATCCCTAAGTATTATTTGGTAGCATTCCCCTAGGAATTTTGCTTGTCTTCTCTAATCTTTATTCCTCCCTAGCTGCTTCCATTTCAGATTTTCTTTTTCTTTAATAAAATGTTTGACTAAAAAGCCACCTGTCCTCCTGTCATTGCACCCTTTCCTTTTTACCTGGATATTAGATTTGAGACCTCTTTAGAAAATCTGCTCATCCTGCAGTTGCCATAAGCAAGAAGATGCCTACCAACAATGACAGGTTTTGTAATATGTGTTAATCAAAAATCTGGACTTTTCCTGAGGTCTAAAAAAGAAAAAGAGAGAAGCAGGGCATTCTACAGGCATCCTGCTTTGGACAGATGAGTTTGGAGCTCAGTGAAATGAAGCTGCATAACTTCAAACACACGTACCTTGTGTCTCCTCTTAGTTTTCTGCACTACATCAAATACAAAAAAAAAAAGTTAAAATGTTTTTCCCTCAATTTTAGTTTCCTTTATTTTAAAACATAGACTTTTCAAAAGCATTTGGTTCTAGCAGCTTTCAATATTTCTCAGCCTGGGGACATCTAAATATCTTCCAGTGGCAGTGCTCCCTAAGAAATATAAACCTAGGGTCAATAGGTTTTTGCAGATCCCTTAAAAGCAGCCTGAATAGACCCAAAGAATCACACATCAGTTGTTGAAAACGGCCGGTATAATTCTTTCCTGGCTGGTGTCAATCAATACTTCCAATGAGATTAGCCTTAGGAAGACTGAAAGCCTTAGAAAAATCCCACCCCTGCTGTAACAGAACTTTCTGGACTTAAAATGCCAGTGCATTATTTTGAAATAATTCTGCACACAAACACAGTCTCTTCCATCCATTATTATACCCGGTAATTTAGTGACTTCCTTATTAATGCAGATTTCGTGTCAGCACAGTAAGGAAAGCAATTTGAAAATGTCATTGGTAAATGAGTTCCAGTGCATAAACATATCACCAGCATAAAATCGGTCATAAGTAAGACCAAAATGATCCTTTCTGGTCCATAAAAATAGTGGACGAAGGTTTTGTTCTTGATTATTTAAGCCTAATTGACAAGGGTCACACCACAAAAATGTTCAGATGAGAGATCTTTTTCTCTAACTAGGAGAAAACAGGGCATTCAAAATTGAACTTCAGAGTTGCCTCTGAATCAGAGCTTGGCTCTTTGGAGTTCTGCTTTTCTCTGCTTCATTTAAAACCTCTTTCTATCTCCAACATGAATTACTTTCCTGTCTCTTCAGTAGGTGGGATGTAGGCTGCAGGCAAAAAATTCATCTATTTGGCCATAGCAGATTTTGTCAGCGCATGATCTATTGCTTACTCCCCCTCTGAAAAATGGTGCTTCATAGGAAGTTGATGATGTTTTTTATTTACTAAGGCATCGCTACACTTGGTAACTGGATTTGAACTTCTGTTCTTGATCTCTATATTGAAAAAGTTCTCACAATTTGGCCTGTCGCATGAATATAATACACGTTTACCAACTTTCCTGTGATGGGCCAGGGAGCCCAGCGCTGGATTCATATCCCATGGTGGCTAATCCATACATGCACATAGGTAATGCAAACTGAACATAAGGAGAAGATGAAATGTTCTAGGGGCTTTTATATTACTTGCATTTTTAATATTACCATATATATATACACACACACAACTATTTCTAATATTATTAGACAGGCTAAAGGATTAACCTTACTGAGCAAATGCAATTACCCCACACCCATTTAGGGTTGGGTTTTACCCTTAGGCCAGTATAAATCTAAAATACCTTTCCAAGTGCAACTTCCCAAATTCCTAAGTCCAACTTCCCAAGTTTCCAAGTGCAACTGCCCTGGATGCAGCCCTGCAATGGCAGAAGTTGCCCAGCTGCAGACAACCTGCTGCCTGGTTTGAGTGCAAAAGCTTCAAGGGGCTTTGAGAGAATTGAGACTAAATCTGTCCAGGAGTTCTGGGAACCAAAACTTGACAGTGAAGGACAAATTCTACTCTTATTTTATAGCAATAAGAAAAATAAAAGCTGGAAAACACAAAATAAGGAACATGGTTGTTTTTTGCCTTGCTAAACGGTGAGACGTGGTCTGCCTGCTGGCTCCCCAGGGCAGAAAAGGGCTTCTGAAAAACCAACAAAGTGGCAAAGTATGTCCCAAAACCAGCACACATCTCCTGCTTCCCAGAGAGGAGTAAAAATAAAATTACGTAGTCACTGTCGAATCTTTTGAACATTTAAGGATGGTCGGACAAGGTTAGAAGGGACGTGTTGGAGATCACTTAGGGCAGCTTGCTCAAGTGCCTGGGTTTCCTTATGGCTCCCAAGTGCAAGGACAGACCCTGGGCTGCAGGGAGGTTTCCAGAGCTCCTCCTGCTTCGTCTCCTTGGAGCATTTTTCTTACCGCCACTTTATTCCCCAGGAATCTGCTAGGCAATATCCTCAGCTGCACAGTCAGAGCATGAAACCACCCTGATGCAAAGAAGGACCTGGAAAGGAGCAAGGCAGAGGTGGCCCAAAGCCATCTCCAGCCCACCTCCTCCTTCTATGGATGCATGAATATGGAAGAATTGCTACAGGAAAAGACAAAAAGCACAATAGCAGAATTTTGCAGGTCAGCTCAGCAGATGTTTATTGATCTTGTAAACAATTTTTGAGGCACATACTGCATGTGAAGAGCTGTAAATGGCTCTCTGCTGCGAATCAATGCCTCTCAGGCATGAAAGATATATTGTCACAGGATAATATCTCTCCTTTTTTTTCTTTTTCTTTTTTTTTTCAATACTGTCAAAACAAATGCTTTGCTCAAAAGCGATTCTGGCAATATTTTGGATTCCCACTTGTTTGACAGAATACGAGCAAGTCAAAATTAAAGAGATTTTTCATCGCAGCGTTGGCTCCGGAAAGCCGCGAGAGCCGCGTCTCCGAGAGGAGCGCTCGGCACCAGGGGAGAACCCTTTCCCAGGCCGGGAGGAGACATCCCTTTTGGGGGATTTTAGGAGACCACAGCACCCCTGCAAAGCTCAGAGCATCTTTGGTGCTTCAAAAGGTTGGTCAGGAGGATGTGACAGCGTGGGCACCCACTTCTCCCATTCCCAGCTCCCTCAGCCTCTCCTCGTAGGGCAGATGTTCCAGGCCCCTGATCATCCTTGTGGCCCTGCGCTGGACTCTCTCCAGCAGCTCCACATCCCTCTTGTACTGTGGAGCCCAGAACTGGACACAGTACTCCAGATGCGGCCTCACCAGGGCCGAGTAGAGGGGCCATCACACCAGCCATGCTTGTAGGTGTTTTAAGACCAAAATGTAATGCAAGTTGCCCCAGCTACTAACTATAACAGCCTCTTAAACAGTCTGATCAAACCCTTAAAAACAGCAATTTGGTACAAAAATGAGCTACTAGCTAAGGAAAATGTGCTTCACCAACTCTTCCTTCCCAAAGTCATTTTTTTAAAGCGATATTAAAATGCACTAATCATAACATAAATGAAAGTCTGTAACTTTAGTATATGATTGCTAACAGCACTAATTAAGTGGCTTTAATTGACTCCCTCAAAGTCAAGAGGCAATTCGCAGGTATTTTGCAGCGAGCCTCCTGCATACAGCAAGCAA
Organism: Tinamus guttatus; assembly: GCF_000705375.1. Next base: position 25,805 of record NW_010586169.1, on the reverse strand, counting down.
TCATAATTTCTGCAAAGAAACTTGTAAATGAGTTATCCTGCAGCTTTTATTACCTAGATAGCTATTTTTCAGTGCATGATTAGCAAATCCCAGGGGTCTATGGATTACCACCAAGGCACGCACAGGAGGTAACTAAGGGAAGCGGATTTTGGTTTACGATTCAAAAGTCGAGAAAGATAAAGGAGAGAAAGGGGGAAAAGGGGAGTGTAATTTTCCTGCTTTATTCCCAATTCCTAACTTTCAGAGCACTTGCAAAACATGCAAAGATATCTCCTTGCCTTCCCCTGAAGAACTTTGGTTATCTAATTTAAGGGGAAAGGATATTAAAAATTAATTTTAAGAAACACACCCAACACATATTTTGGTTATGTGCAACCATTACTCCTAAAAACTATAGCATCTAAGTCTTTTAACTTTCCACAGTATTATTGTATTATTACTGAAATTGGAGAAGTGAATAGCTTGTTTTTTTAAATAGTCTGAACCATGCTCTCCAAGAAAAAAAAAAAAAAAGAAAAAAAAAAAGAAAAAAAGGAAAGAAAAAGGAAATAAAGAAAAAGCCATTCCCTTACTACTCATCAACCCACAATGCAGTGATACGGCAGGAAACATCGAGGACTTTTGCTGGCACGATGCAGCTGCAAAGCTCTGCACGGGGGCTGTGGTATTTCCACATACCAAAATTCTTCAATTTTGCAGGAGACCTTTCCCACGAAATCCACTTCTCTGCCTGATTTGTCCCAAGAGTTGTCATTCTGGACCTGCGGGGAGCAGGGTTGGGGAAAGGTGTCACATCAGAGTTGTGCTTTATACTCCCTGTTTTAGCCTTATAACTCCTTAGTTCAACCTTGAAGGCTGAAGACAGCAATTAGTTCCTGCCCTGCCTGTAAAATCCGCTTTATGGATTTGCAACCAGCTTGTTTATTGTCCTTCCTTTCCTCTAAATTGAATATGTTCTGCTTTCCCATAGTCCTAAATTATAAACTTTCCACTCTTTTATTTGAGCTCTTGTGAACTCTCTTATTTATCTTTCTTTGTCGAAATGCCGTGATCCAAAGCTTAATGTAGCATTTTAAATGTTGCCTACCCAGTTTGAAATGGAAAGGACTATATTTTCTCATTTATAGTGGATGTTTTACAGGTAATCAGGACCTCAGAAAGTGGATTACTGGTCTAAAGACTTTTAAAAGCCTTTGTATTAGAGCAATTGCCTTAAGGCTATTATAACTCAGGCATATGAAGAAGCTGAATTAAGACAAAATGTCCATAAAACTAGCTCAGACATTTCTGATCTCTGAACACTTGCCATGACAATCTTGGCATTATTTTAGCATGCTTATTTATATTTACTCCTTGTGCACACTCTCGCTTAATAAAAAGGGGAAAAATAAGTTTTTAAACTCATACAACCACTTACTCTAACATATTTTTTGAATAATTTTGCCTCATTTTTTTTTCCTGAAGATAGCTAGCATAACAGTATATAGCCAATGTCCTATAGTACATTTTCGTTGCCCTTACTAAGGAAATTGAGGAAATATTTTAGTCTTAAGTCCATTTTTCCCTCGTTGAATGCTAACCCTGTCTAGTTTCACAATATTCTTTCTCCTTAATCTTTCTTTTGGGGGGAGAAAAGAACAGTGAAATTATGGTCACATTATGGTTTTGGCATCTAGATTCATTTAGATCCTTTCCATTTTATTGCCTATTCTCATCAGGCACCGTGCGCTGGTCCCTGGCCAGGCCATTGGGGCTGGCCAGCAGCTTGAAGAAATGCATATATTCCGGGTTTTCATTACATATTGAGCTACAATTCATGGTAAATCTGAGAGAATTTCCTAGTTTTTGGTTGTACAAAGCCAAAGCACTAACTAGTGGCATAGTTACCGCTATGAGGAGCTTGGTCCCCTTTAGGATGATGCTTGCAGAAGCCACATCTTGGGGCCACATCTCAGCTGGCGATGCTTGGTCCATGCTCCTTGTCCCCACATGTGTCATTGCTTCCAGCAGAGCCATGGGTCCTGATTCCTTCTCCTTGAGAGGAACCTCATGGGGAATGACAAACTAAAACAAGTTTCAGACCATTGAGAAAAGAACTGAAGCACTTAAAATTTATGGCAAGGCACAGCAAGAAGAAATAAAGACATATATACCATGTGCAGAAATCTGTTTAAATTCTGCCAGGCTGATGGCACATGATATAAATTAATATTGCAGACAGTGGTATTGCACCTTAAATCTTGGCAAGGGAATCAGGCAGCCTCTGCACGGCACAGGTCTCGCCTGTGAAACCACCTGCAACAAGCCCATGGCCAGCGCAATCCTCCTTGAAAAGCGGACAGTGCAGCCTTTGTGCCACGGGGACAAACACGGTCACGCTGTGTCCATGAAATGTATTAACCTGTCACATAAAACTGAAAACAAGAGTGTGGTATGTATCAAAACACCCTTCTAAGGCAAAGGAGCCAAAGCTGTTATAAGGCCTGCAAACACTTTCTGTCCTATGAACCTGAAATAGGACTATTGAGGCAAGACCTACATTTATTTATTCTATTCATTCTAATATTTTTCTAAGAAATTATTCTATTGATTCCAGTATTTTGTACTTGCTAAGACAGCTAAATCTCTTTGCTATGAAGTCCATGGATTTGTTTAACTTCTGCATAACGGGGTCAGACAACAGAGCATCTCCTGAGGTCTTGAAAGTGAAGCACCCTGAACCAGCCTGCTGGCCACTACAAAAGTTATGCGCTATTTCTTGCAAAGGAAAGAATGATTGAAAAAGTAAAGATACTACATTTCTACAGTTAGTTAGCAGAACTGTTATTTCAAATTGTGCGTTATTTTGTGTATCATATATAACATATATATACATATTGTTCGTTATTTTGGTGTATTGCAGACCATGACAAAGAAAAAAGTTCAGTCTCTCAGCAAGCAGCTCCTTTACTCTTTTCCATCCATACTTACATTCATGTATGCACACAGAACTACACATGTGAAGATACTCATGCACTTTTTCCTCTCTGCACCACAGACAAACCTTCCTCTTCTGCCTCTCCAAAAAGAGAGGATGAAGCTGCAAAGACTCTCTTGCAAAACAAGTGTTCTGGCTCTCTGCATTTTGCTGTTTTTCAGCTGGATGTCACTTCAGATTACCAAGTGCTGCCCAAAGTACAAGAAAAGCCCCACAGACCAATTTCTGCACTTATTTAATACTAGTGAAATCACTGACACTGCATGATGTATAAATAAGTACAGATACAGTCCTAATGTGTTTAGGGTAATAACCACTTGAAAAATTCATCGTTTTTCTGCAATAGGAATCCAGTCATATTCTGAGCTAAAATAAACATTCATAAAACATCCTGAAAGACTCAAGGATTCAAATGGATACACTAACACTGAGCTGGATATGTGGAGTTCAGCTAGGTAATGAATAAAAAGGCACATGAACCACATAAATATTTGATGGGTGAGATGAAGTAGGCAGACTTAATGTAGGATAATCTGAAGGGGTATGACTTAAAATGAAGAAATCTCCAGCAAAGTGATGCCTTAGACTCTGGAATGGTCTCTCTCAAGGGAAGTAACACCAACCCTATAATTTAGAGAACTTAAGCTATAACTGGATAAAACACAGGAAAAACTGCCATGTGCAGCAAATATTCCAGTTGTCCTAGAAGACAAACTGTGGAAAGTCATGTCTGTAATGCTCGCATGGGCTACAGCTCTATTTTTCCAGTAAGTCCAGGAATTTCACAAGTAGTGCAATAAAAACATCCCATTCCTCATTGCCTCACCTGTGGGGAAACCATGGTCACTTATATAGAGGATGGTCTACTTAAAGCAGCCATGTGAAGTATCTGTCTGCCTTTTCTCATCTTCTGTTCCTCTTCTCTCCCAATAGTAAACGATGCCATTCAGGACAGAGTCTAATCAAGCTATCTCCACCAATATAGATAGCCCACAGATTCACCAGTCGTTCTTCTACTTGGTGGATACATTTCTTTAACTATAAAATGTCCAAGGAGCTCAAAAAGGACTTGTGGTTCCCGGTCACACAAGAGCCAACAGCAAAGCTTCTCCAAAGCCTGCACTGTCCTTCAGCACAGGAGCCTCCCAGGGCTTTCTCATCTCTGCAAACAGATAACCCAGAAGGTTGAGATTAATAACAACAGGGAGAACCAGTACTTTTCTTGGGCTAACGCCCGTATTTTCAACGGGTTGCGAAAACTGATGCAAACTGAGGCATCTTATTACCTTTTGGCAGTTTCTACAAGGCCTCATTACTGTATATAGATAGCTATTATGTACACATTTAACTATATATAATTCATATATATATAATTTTATATATATACACACACATGCTATATTTACATATACATATATATATTCACATGTATAATTCAAAGAGTGCAGAGGAGAGGCTTCTCAAGCCAAGCTATTGAGATTCAAAGTACAACAGACATTTTCCCTCATCATACGAAGAATATTTTGAGGCAAATTTACATCTCACAGCCAGGGGCATCATTTGCAGGTGACTGAACAATCAATTAAAATAGCTTCAGTACTTTTTTTTTTTCCTGTATATTTTTTTTTATCCCCATATAACCAAGTCATTGCTGCTTACTCACACGGTTAGGGGCATTATAGACATTAATAACACGAAGTTTTCATAAAGACTTTCAGTCGTGCCGTATGGATTTGCACACTTTTTTCCCCAAGCTGATGGAGGACTGAGCGTACAGCTTCCAAAACACTGTTGGCCTAGCTAGTATTAGCAGGATTATAAATCTGGCCTAGCGTAACAAATTTCCTACCATACTAATTAAAATGTACAAAATTAATGCAGAGCACATAGCTCCAGCACGCCAGCAGCTCCTCCATCACCCTCCACCTCAGTCTTTGCACTGAGGAACAAAACTGGAGACAAGGTGATGGAGCAGAGCAGATAGAGCATGAGGGCAGGACAATCCCCTTCACCTGCTTGGTCTCACCAGCATCTTTTTCCCCTCATTGGTGCCTCAGAGCTGCCTTTCCTTTCTACCAGAGCATATTAGTGCCCCCACCTCCAGTATGGCAACAGCAAAGCTAAGGTTCAGTTATCATTGTCATTATCAACATTCGCAGTGGGCTGGAATAATTTGTTGTAGAGCATATCAAGCTGTCTGCTTGGATGCATTATGCTCTCCCTCCATGCAATTGATTTAAATCCTATATGACGTTTTTATAGAGTGGCGAAAAAAAAAGCATCATTCTCAACAGGACTTCTTTTTAACAGTTACACCTCAGGAAAAAAATAAAATCCCCCACCTTTTTGGACATAAATAATTATTTGGCAGTTCTCACAGAAGTAATTAAAGATAAAAACAAATTCTGGTTATGTGGGTTTCATCAGCAAAACATTTCAGGTTTTGGATACAGAGACAATAAAGGGTCTCACAATGGGCAAAAGCGTGAAATTGCCAAAATCATCACAATATAGAGTTTTCAGAAATATAAGGGCACGCAACCTACCTTCAAAATGAGACCAAGCAATGTAAAAACAAGTATATTTTACAGAAGATAATAAGAGACCCAGTAATTCAGACTCAAAATCCCACAGTTTAGGACCTGAACGAGCAACCCTTTATTTAACCCCTCTGAGGTCAGTCTGTGCCAGGAGCAGAATTTGGCCAGAGCCACCAGGGACTGGAGTTCCCCCCTTGCATCCTCCTTGCTGTGGTGCCCTAGCTCAGCACAACAGCAACAGGAGAAGAGCTCAGAATCTCCTAAAAATGAGTACTTCATTCAACTCACCCACGTGCTCAAAGCAAACCTTGCACTCAGTTATCTTGCTGATCCAGGTATAGATTAGCCCCATTTTGTTAATTTGTTTGTATCTCAAGAACTTGCTTTTTTAAGAAGTGGTCAGGAATAGGGGTAGTCTGAAACCCAGATTTTGCATGTTTGGGTTTTCTAGCTAAGCAGTCCAGGTTTGTTCAGCTGTGTCCAGAATTTGTCAAACTCTGTGCTCTGCACTGCTCTAAGGGTTTTATTTTAATAATTAAAATTGCATTTGCAAAACATCAGCCATTAGAGTGATACAATTTATTTAACTGTCAAATATGGCACGGGTAAAGCGATTGGGTAAGAATGGTGCACGTGGCTGTGTAACGACTTGTCTAAATCTGTGCCCTCTCCAGATCAAGAGAAAGAGCCAAAATTTAGAACATTTTACAGATCTAGGTTTAAAAATGTCAGTCTCTATCTGCTGAAATATTTTACTCAGGATTTGACAAGTTTAAGTAAGATTTGTATCTCTTCTGGGTCATATTTGAAACCAAAATTAGTTTTGAGCTGGAGAACCAGATTACACTTCTTTGTAAAATGTCAGAGCATTGCTCTTTGGCAACTGTAAAAAAATGCAAAGGATTTATCAAAGCAGACTTTCTTGGGCTGGAAGGTCGCAGTTTTGAGCTTTTCAGCTGAAAAGAGGAGCCTGTATTTCTTGTTCTCTTTTTGCAGGGCTTCACCTGAACACATTACTTCACCTTGCAAGGTTTGGGAGGTGGCAAAGGGCAACTGCTACGGGTCACCTTGCCCAGGCTTTCATCGGGTGCAGGAAGGGAGGGGAAAAACTTCAGATTGCAAGTCCCTATCATTAATTTTTTGTGCGCATATTTCACTTTGCACAGTCAATTTGTCACTGAGGGGTATAATTTGCTTTTGTCTCCACTGATTTTGGAACAGCAAAGCGAAAGTCTTTGTATATTGCAAAGTATTCAACAGTGATGGTGCAGCAGGAAAATCAGTGCTGCTGCCAACCCACTGATCGCTTTGAGCCCTTTCTGCAACTCGGGCTCTCCAGAACTTGCCATCAAAGCCTGAGGAAAACCGTGAACAGCTTTAAACCTCTCATGACCTCCTACTTCCAAAGGTCCTTCCACTTTCTCTCTGCCCGTCAGAAGTTTCCTCGTGGGCATCCTCCTCCCTCGGCCGGGAGCCGGCGCGCGCGGGCTTCAAATGCAACAAGCAAAATGTCTTGGGGATGTCTTGCAAAGCCCAGGCAGGACCAAACAAAGGTGTTATTTTTGTTAAGGGAAAATCAGTGAAAACACAAATTGCAAGTCTTTCGAGAAAGGCTGGACCAACTTTGCTTCTCTACCTATTAAGCAGATCTTGGAAGCAGCTGGATCAGAGATGACTGCAAAAAAAAAAAAAAGTTATTTCCAGAAGTATTTTCCCATTTCCTCAGTTCTATACCATGATTCACAAACTAATTCAATTTTTTTAACTGAAGTCAATTTTTGAGCCATTTTTTCAAAACTAGAACTTCTGAGAAACAAGGTGGAATAAAAGTACTGACTACAATATTGAAACTACTACTATATTTGGCAAAAAACACCACTGCTGTATTTCAGAGACACACAGAAAAATAAATCACATGAATAAAAGTCCTAATAATATTTAACCATAATAACAGGATAAAAGAGGAAGGATCAAGTATATCCAGTGAATCACTGCAGGGATATTCGTATCTTAGTGTCTTCCAAAAGTACATCCGTTTCTAAGAGGACAGGCAGGCTTAGAAACCAAACATTTGGACACTTGATAATGCTCAAATAAGCGTCATAATCCTGCTCATAAGGATGAGTCCTCTGTGCTATTGACTGTTTTCTTTTCCATCTTGCAATCTGACTTACACACCATTTTGGCTTGATAATGCTCAAATAAGCGTCATAAACCTGCTCATAAGGATGAGTCCTCTTGCTATTGACTGTTTTTTTTTTCCATCTTGCAATCTGACTTACGCACCATTTTGAGGATCTGAACATAGCTTGATGTTTTCCCTGTGGAGTATATTTCCATAGTTATGTATCAAGTATTTCACTTGTAACATCAACCCATTGGTAATATAAGGGGAAAAATAAAGTCTATGTGAAGGTGCACATTCATTTTTTTTTTTAATTTTTAATTATTTCTTTTATTTTCTCAAGAATAGAGGGCACTTCCCCATATGCGCATCAGTTCTGAAAGGGGTTAGTGAGTTTTGCTTTTTTCCTCCCCCAGGAAACTTTGAGCTGCCATAGACATTTCCTGCCTTTTGGAATCACTCCATCCTATTTTTGCTTCAAATGCCTCAATTCTGAGTATTTGCATTGCACAAAGTCCCTTGAAATGCTGCTGCAGGAAGAAACACGGGGTCACAAGCAGCCCCAAGGGGCAGACAGGGCTTCGCATTCCAGTAGAGCTGGGAGTTGCAGGACCCAAGATTAATAGTTTGCAAATTCAACCAGAAGAATTCGCTACTCGCATCCACATTCACTTGTATATCTTGCCTGGCTCTTTGTCTTTTGCTCCATCTTGTCTTGAAAGTGCAAATCTTCCAAAGCAGCCTGCAGAAATGCAGAAGACTTGCCAGCTGTGGAATTTATTGAGCACCTGGGTTCATTCGTTAGGCCTTGATCCACAGCCCCTTTTAAATCAACAGGAGACTTGACTCAGACTAATATTTGTGCTTAAAATGGTCGGTCCTTTTCAAACTTCTACTGAAATTAGGACAGTCCATTAATGGAGATAATAAGCCTAAGATCAATTAAATAAATTTGCAGAAAACAAAGATGAATGAACTTAGAGAGCATGTAAGTGTTCAGTTAAAGTTTTCTTACCTCCTTGAATGTTGACCTTCAAAATCACACGTATCCATCTGCTCATGAAATCTATACGTTTTGAAACGAGGGAAGAGAAGTTCAGAGCATGAATTTCCTAAGGGCCAGGTTCTTGGGGGAAGCATAACTAGGGAAGCATGACCAATAATTTCCCAGCCTGAAAATCTCCAGAGTTATCAGTAAAGATAGTGAGGAGAGGCTTTATGATGTGGCGGGCATAACTGATTAGAAAATTCACTTTAAATGGATGCTAAAACAGGGAGAGAAGGATCTTGGCTGGCACTCAAAATTTAAATAGAGCATAAAAAGCTGTTACTTTATCATTTCACAAGGAACTAAAGGAGAGCAATCAAGAATACTTGTATACAACTTATTGTAGTAAAGAAAAATAAAGGGACTATAATTCAGATTTTGGAACCCAGCAGCTTTACGTACGGGAGCAATAATAAATACAGAAATAACAAGATGAAGGAGAATTTAGAAAGCTATTCAAAAATGATTTAAATTAAACAATGGATTAGTGAGCATTTGAGCAGATCTAAGTATTTTTACGCTGCTGCAATCCTTGATTGAGTATAAACAACAGGACAAAACAGGAAAGTAAAACTCCTGGAAATCCTAATTACTGCAGTCTATAGCTGCAGTTTACCCTATTCATTGCTCCAAGATGAAATGGTGGCAGCTTGGTAACAACTGCCTCCTGGAAACCCATTTGCTGGAGTGGACGTTTCTTAAAGGCTTAGAGACAGTTCCCACAAATGGTCTCGTTTCATCCCTCTTCTCTAGCTGCAATGGTGTATTTTGCTATACCAGCCTCAGGAGCACTGCATAATGTTGTATTCCAAGGGGAAGTGTTTTGTAAGGATTATCTTTGTGGTTATTTATTATTTACTTAGAACTGCAAATAGGCATTAAAAGCAGTCAAATAAAAGGTCCTTCTCTGTGGAACTTGTGAGCTGGTGTCCCAAGGGGCCTGGATATTCACACAAACCTACCTTTAAGCACCACGAACGGGTCAGTGGATGAGTGTCCCATGAGCTGGGGTCTGACTGCACATGGAGAGGCGGGAAGGGCAGTGGGACAGCAAGCGGATTGGAATTCACTCCGGAGCACTGCACCCTGCTCGACACAGCATCACGGAGGAGCAGCAAGACGACGGCAGCTTGATTGCTTGAACTACTGAAGAAAATAGGTTATTAGGAAGAATTTATGAAAAAAAGCATTATTTCTTCATCAGAATGAAAAAGTATGAAGCTTGCCTTAAAGATAAATGTTTTCTCTTTCTATTACACCTTCCACTAGGAAACAATAACAGAATGTTACTGAACCAAACTTACACACCAAACGCTGCATACCAAACTTACACACCAAACACTGCATGTGCATCTGACTATGCTTCAGGGAAGGTGGCCTGGAACAAGAACTGCTAACTGGCTTCCCTGGCCTTATAAGAGAAACATGTAAACGTAGGGAATGTATCCCCAGTACATCCCTTCATTCCGACATTTTAATTGGAAAAATTTCCCTCATGTTTAGCTAGATAGGCAGACAAGTAGGGAGGTAGGGAGATAGATACACAGACAGATGGATTATGTGTCTTGCACCTCTGGCAGTGATTCATTCTGTGAAGGGAACGTGTAGGACATCAAACAAAACTCTCTTCTAATGCTGGTGGTAGTATTCCACACCTAATTTGACAAGTGTAATTAGTATCTCAAGGTGTAAGGTAGCACAGCAGCTTAGCTATAGCCTTTGTAAGACAGAACAAAGACTTGGAGATGAGCGTATATTTTAGCTTTGATGTACTTTAATTTTTTTAAACAAGCCAAAGTGTTAAATAAATATCTACGTATAGACTGGAAAAGAAAGTGAGGGGCCAACCAGAGCTACCAATTTTAAGCCAAAGGACTGAAAGAGATGGACTGAGATTTTTTTTCCTATACCTTGATTTGTTCTTCTTCTCTCCCCCATGATTAACCTCTTTGTGTTTGTCCTTTCTCACTCCTCCTACGTATCTACACTACTGCTGTCCATACACAGGACTCAGCTTTCTCACATGCCCTATTTACCTGCCATCAGCTTTCTCCCTTCCAACTGGGAATTCCTGTCTTTAGGAAGGGACTCAGCTGGAGGGACCAAGGCTGAGGGCCTTGCACCATTTTGTTCTCTTTCAAGCACCACCACCTAAATCCAAGCACCTTCTTCACTTCGGGTCCTCTGCACTGTCATGCTAGCTTTGCTCCAGCTAGGAGCGGACAAAAAGTGTCCATCACACACAAACAGAACACAAATCCTCCAAAATCTACCAAGAAACCAACAGTTCTCAGATTAGCTTGTCTCACGTTGCCTGGCCAGATGCAATGGATTACTATTATTCAAGATGCACTTGTTAGGTAAAATGATTGGAACCTAACGGGAGATTTATTTCTAAATGCATCACTCATGCATTTATTTCTAAATGCATCATTCATGCATCATTCAATCATGTGTACAACACATCTTTGAAAACTTTATGTAAGGATTTCATGGTTGGTTATCTTCTTTGCAGAGAAGTAATAGGGGTGTATTTATTACTTTATTACTTTTTTATTATTACCTTATTACTTTCCTGTAAGTAATAAGCGTGTTTCACTGACTGATACTTCCATGTGCAAAAAAGTAGGAACAAGAAAAAAAAAAAAGTGATGAAATAAGGACAATGAAAATGTAGAGCAAATAACAGGAAAAACCCCTATTTCTTAACAGATAGCTACAATAGACTGAAATAGTGGTTTGGTCAAAATACCGGGAATATTCTATAGGGAACAAATTTTTGCACCAACAAGGGATGAACTTGTAACCCAGTAGCTTTCATCTGTCTCAAACTTATGATTCAGCCAATAGAATAAGGAGAGGGTGCAGACCTCAAAGAAAATTGCTTTAGGGAATTTGATCTTACTATTAGCTCTTTATCCCCAGGGATGTTATAAAATGAAAAACACCTCCTAAATCTGCTGTAATGGTAAAATGAAAAAGGAATACTTATTTAGAAGAAAATGCATTTCAGATGTTTGTAAGACAGGAGAAGACAATAACATGAGGAAAAAAAAAAAAGGTCAGATTTCAGCAGATAAAAATGGCTCCTGTGGCACTGGAGAGCAGCAGGACCCCATGACAAGCAATATATCTTTGTTTAAGGATTAATTGCCACCTTTCAGCAACAGAGGCTTTTCATCATAGGAAGCTTGGAGAGAGATTTGGTGAAAGGGAGTATTATCCTCATGATCTCCCAGTGGTTTCAGAAAGGTAATTGAGCCTTCTGACAAGGGAAGGGGCTTCTGCAAGTAGCACTGTACTGCCAGTAACAGCCTTTTGGGCATCAGTAGTTCCTTTCCATTAAGGTATTGTATCATTAGCAAATAGGGGTATTTATTATGTATAAAATATCAAAAAAGGCAACTTCTAAGAGCTTAGAAAAAAACAGTAATTCATTCTGTCTGAAGAGTGGAAAACCAGCTTTGGCTTTTGCATTGACTTGCAAACAAAAGCGTTACAGATTTTGGAGAACAGCAGACAACCATGGAGAAGATGCTCCTGAGAGTGTCAGTCCAGAGGACAGCCAGTTATCTGCGTTATTTTGCCTTACTTTAGCACTACATTGTATTACCTGGGGCACCAACAGATCTTTGTAGGGGCTGGTACAAACTGCATCAGAGCTTTCTAGGGAATCCCTCCCAGATTCCAATATGGGACCTAATAATAAGCTCACAGCTCTGAAGCCTTTACAGCAACAGAGGCTGTTCCCCCTGCAAAGTCATGGCAGCAAGACTAGAGCCTGGGGGTCTTCCATGGTTTATACCCCTTGCACACAGAGGGAGAAGACCTAGAAATATCAGGACAGCAGATCCAAACTCTTGGAAGAGAAAAGCCAGGAAACATTTTTACTGTTCTCCTTACTACTCATATTTTTAAAGAGGCAGACCAGCTCACATGAGGAGATGTAGGAGAGCAGGGAATACTTCAAATATAGTTGATTTACCTAAGACAAAGACAGAAACCTTCAAGGTTTCTAAAGAAGAGAACTAGAAAGAAATCATATTTTTAGCCTTCACGCTTAGGTGATTTCACTCAGAAGAATACCCCATTCAGAAATACCTCTACATTTTCTTTTGACCGAGAATTGAAGTCACTTAGACAACTCGGGGTATTTTATAGCAATAAAACAAGTCAATTCCTTCCTGCAACGCATTTGCCTAGATCCTTTCCTGTTCTAGACTATATGCTTTCCTTCTGGAAGTTTTCTAGACAAGATCCTTTCCTCCTCCTTCCATCCCTCTCTGCTCCTCCAGCAGTCTCATCTCTGCAGTCACTTAATCTAGATGCTTTTGCTTCAGTCATGCTGGTCTGAACTCTGTGCTATTCTCAGTAGGGAGCTGCTTCTTACCGCCCCGATAGTCTTATTACTGGTATCTGCCTGTTGATAGTACTTTGGGGTGAAATCACAGCACTGCCCAATTCTTAGACCTTGAACACATGTGGTGGTTGTGGTTGAGATTAGTATCTCTCACCGATTCCCCAGGAAAGGCAGTTTAAGCCTCAAATCCCGATAGATGTGTATTAAATTTGTCACCGGTCACGCAAGCTTCCCATACAGGTACTGCTGTCCGCTTTCCATGTGCCTTCCTCCCCGCGCAGCTGGAAGACCAGATAAAAAGCACAGAGCCGGCACGCAAATTTGGGAATTAGGAGCTGTTAAAAGCTCAGACTCGGGCTAAGACCACAAGCTTATTTCACATAAGCAACTGAAGAGCAGTCACACTATAGTGATTTTCACAGCTGCTAAGAGCTGTGGCCTTCAGATGGTATATTAAATTCAATATTCCCTTATGCAGATCTGTAATCAATTTTTAAGCCTAGAAGTTTAATATCTCCCAATGCTGGAGGAAATTTCCGGTGTTGTAAAGATGCAAGGATCAAATTCACAGGCTGTTTTCCAAGCATTCAGCTGTCGTTCTGCAGCCCACTTCACTGGGTTTTCCTTACGCCTAAACTGAACCAAAGTCTGAAAACTGAGGACTTTTAGCAGCTTGCTGACTGTGAAGCTGAGTTTTTCATTACATAACCCTAAATGAGGATACTGTAATGATGATATATAGTAATAAAAATAATAAAATATTAGCAGTAAATTTTTATAGCAATTCAAAATCACGCTCTTAAGAGTGAAGAGATAATCAGTTTGCCATTCCACAAAGAGCCAACGTGCACTAATTGCGCTCATGCGCTGAGAAGTGAAATTGCTTTAGATTTTATGGCTTTCCCATATGAAAACAAATTCTGGAAATGTGCGTTCAGACTCATAACACAAGTCCCGTGATTCTTCTAGGCCTTCTACATTGAATTTAACTTCAGGAAACCCTCACATCTTTAGTTTGTTCTTATCAGTAGAGTATTTCCACACTTATTGTAACTTTTCTTCTGATTTGGAATGAAACAGTGAGCAACCCGGACCCTCCAGAGTGGAAAACTGAAGCATAAGCTATAAAAAGACTAGAAGGTGAAATACTGCACTGTATTTTTAGACTATGGCATAATTATGCAGTGATTTATAATTAAATACCACATTTAGCATGCTGGGTATTCAGAGTAACAACTCAATAATATAATACAATAATAACTCAATAATATAATATCCAACACATTCATCAGTAATGAAAGTAAATGATTAGCTTGTTTATTAATGACTAAAATTGAAACTCCCATAAACTTTGGTTGCGGTAGTCAGCAATGATTCATTACTCACATTATTCCCATTAAAAAATAATTGTTTTTGTGCATAGTACCTGAAGTCCACAGCAGCATATTTTTGTCCACAAAAAATTTTATGAGTAGAAATTTCTGGAAAACTGGTATATTCTAAATCCACTGCCTTTTTCTTTTTCTTTCTTTTTTTTTAAAGCAGTTATTTTCAAAAACGTTCATCACCCACATGTGGAACTCAATAACTCCTTGGTTTCTTTTAGTTCCACTTCTCCTCCCACCGCTCAAGCCTCACTGTTACCCATATTTAGGATTAAATTTTTGAAAGAGATTTTTAGAATCCATGTTATTAAAATGCTTACATTCCAGTTCATGTTTTATATCCTCATCATCAGAATACCCAAGAGTCAAACAGAAAATTTAGCAATGACTAACATCTGTCCCATGCTGTTAATTCTCTCTTTTATTTTCTTCATTGGGAAATCATTTTACATATCACGCTCTATCTTTGTTTTGGTAATTTAATGTCTACCTGCTGTATCTGGTAATATTTGTGAAGATATTTTAGAATTTTGGAGTAGAAGGGGCAGCTGTCAAGGTCTACAGCCGTATTTCAGCCTTGTTTCCTGATGCTTGCACTTTCATACCTAGCCTACCTGTATCATATGCCCTTGACTGATCTCAACCCCATCGATTGCTGAAGTGTAGAGAGAAATCCTAAAAACAGGGGTAAAGGCAAGAGTGTGAGAAAACTCACATGAGACTAAGTCCATAAGTTCTTTTTCCAGCTGTGGAATACAATTTAATTGGGAGGTACAGTTATATGGTGTTTGATTGGAAATAACTGCGAGAGAAAAGGTCTTTCCCATCTAAATCATGCAGGGTGATCAGGAGATGCAGGACTGCGGAGGCTGCAGCCCTCAAACACTTCCCTGCTCCCTGAGGAATGAGCTCCAAAATTGGGCCCTTCCACAGATTGGGAGCACATTCCCACTTAAACAAATGACAGGGACCTTCCGTCCCGTTCCTTTTCTATAACCAGAAACTAGAATAACCAACATCATGTTAAAAGGCAGGCTGAATTTTGCAGCCTGTATATTTTGGAACGGAAAAGATCTAAGTGCCCATTTCTTGAGTTGTCCCCACTTAGAGACTGCTGCAAATCAGCCTGTACTTTTCATCTGAGACGTGAAATTCAGGCAAAAGGCTGCAATGCCACATTTCCTCGAGCAACTTAGAACTAAAGCTTTTCCCATTACCCCTTTTTACTTTTTGTACAACAGCAAACTTATTTCTTAGGCAGCAAATGAAGGGGAACCTGAAAGCAGCACTTTTGGTCTTTAGACTAATTCATTGCATCAAAAATAAAAAATATAAGCTAGGGCTGACAAGGGAAATACCTGTACTATCAAAAGTGCCCTTTTTCAGCAGTGGGTGATTCTGTTTATGAAGCGCTGGAAGGGCACTAAATCCAAAACTGAATTTACTACAAAGGTGTTAACTTCAACGCAAGCTGCAGTTAAGAGCACTTTTCCCCACAACTCTGCTTCATCTTGAAAGTCACATGAAATACCCAGAGAGGGGCAATCATGGGTAAACTCGGAGGTAGATGAAAGCTACTGAACATCGACACCGCTTTGCTTCACCAACGCAGATACAATTAAGCATTTCAAAGATGAGAATTGAGGCCCTTACCTTTGCTTCCAATCAAAGCTTCTTCCTGCCCCCAGTTTTCTCCTCCTGAAGTCAAGAGTCTTCAGAAGATGAGACACAAATTTTGATGGATACCCAGATCTTCTCCAGAGTGAGGTCTGCCATTCTGTGGGACAGAGGCCTCCAATTGCCAAGGCAAAGGGATATATCTATAGGTGTTGTCTACACCTTTCCCAACACCTTCTTTGGGGTGTGCATGGGGAGGCAGCATGGAGACCATTGAAGTCCCCGTTGCTTTTCTGGTACCAGCAACAGGTTCTAGCAACCTTTGAACGTTGCATCAGCCCTCTCCATCTGGAAACGGGACACTGCACTTCTTCGCTGTCAGAAGTACCCATCCTGAAATATCGCATTCTCTTCAAGTTTCTGTAATAGAAATCCTTGCTTCCACAAGCCTATTCAATTTTTCTTTTCATAGCCTTACTTTTAGATAAAATTCTCAAGTGGTTTCATTGCAATATTGTCACACTTCTCACCCGGTTCCCTGTCTTCCTTCCAACTGCTGCACAGGAAAATGTATTTGGAATTCAGTCTTTAAATTTTTATTTCCATGAACTCTCTTCTTGAGCTGAGCATGTCATTCCAGTGCTTCCAGCCCACTGCTATTTCTGCAGTTGGCAATACTCATGTTTTTCAATAAGGGCATGGTCTCTGTACAAACAGCTCAACACGGTTCCACTGATAATGATGTTTTCCTCATGCCATTTCTCACTGAGGCTGAAGGTGAGCTTGTAAACCAGATGTTTTTGGCAAAAACAAATTCCTAAGCTCCTGACCTAGCAAAAGCTACTTCAGCATATCTGAGAAGCTCGGGGAACATCCTGCATGATTTATAATACTGGATACAGAACAACAAACAGAGCATTATATAAAGAAACAGACTATCATTAATTTAATATTGTTATTTATGAATACCTATGCAATATTCACAACTGTTTTTCCATCTACTCAAAACAATAGCTCTAATTGCTTTAACTGCTCCATAATTCGATAGTTTTTTTTGTTCAGGCATGCATTGCAATACAGTCTGGTTTTGTGATTCAGATAGAGGAGGAGGAAAACAGATAAACAGTCATTTATCATAGGTTATTTATGCAAATATATTACTCTACCCCATAGATGCACTGTTTGCAGACAATGACCTATTCTTACAAATAAGAATGCAGTCAAAATGCTGGGAAATGCTCATTTTCTCTGTCGCCATCTCATCTGCAAGTCAGATCAAAGTAATGGTTGTTTGAAACAGCTTACTTCGTTCAATGCAAGAAATTACACGTCCTGATTCTGCACTGTGCTGAGCTGCAGCTAATTATGACAGCTCTTTGCATGGGGATGTACTGCAAGGGAAAACGCTGCCTTTTGGCGGCTCGTTGCAATCCCCTTCTCTGTGCCCAGCAGCAGGGGAGGGAGGATTAAAACACTCCGAGTGCTCCCTTCCGCGTGGCAGAAACCTCCACGGTTCCCACATGGAATCCGGCAGAGGCCCTGGACTTGATAGAGTTCCATTATAGTCTTTAGGATACCTTAAAGAATGGGTAATTTTTTACTGTAATATAAAATTAAATTAATAAATTTTAAAGACTTAATCTCAGGCCTTAATCATGGAAGAACACATGCACAGAAATAGCCCCCACGCGCTCTTGATTTACACCTTTTGAAACAGTCACAGGTGAAATGAGTTTGTAGGTTGCAGGCTTAGGAAGAAACGGGGCAGATTCACACTCACAGCACACCTCTGAACAGGGGGATTAGTGCAGCATCCACCACTGTGCACTAGCAACAGCACACTGATGTCCAGGGACTGAGGCAGGTGTTGACCTTGAAGTTAGGTTTATTTTCTGGCTGTCATCATCTACCCGGGAAATCAAAGCGTTAGGAATCTTTTCACTGAAAATTAAAATAATAATAATAAAAAATAAAGTAAGGAAAATTAGATCTGATCAGGAAAGAAATGTGAGAAAATAATAACGCATACAAGCAATTCCAAAGCAATAATAAATATCACACGAAAATCAACTCCAGCTCTAACACGGTAGATGTAACCCACTTGCAAATGCAACCAAGATTGCAGAAGTTTGTCAGGACCAATCAAAGGTCTCATGCGATACTTGGTTCCTACTTAATCAAAATTCATCTTCCGAGTCCTGCCTGCTGTACAAAATGCAAACGTTATTTGTCGATTTTGCCAGAGGACATTCCAAGGATGTCATTTATTTTCCCCACTCATCCTCATTACAGAAATGGCTCCAGTAACCCTCAGGTAAAGTTTGTCAGTCCTCATCTCTCTCTGCCAATTGAAGGGGCTTTTGGAACCTGCCTGGGAGGATTAAAAACCCCCTATCTAACTCAGAGGGTGCGTTCGTGTGCTGAGAAAGGTCCAATTCCTGCCCAAAATGCCCAAACCACTATGGAGAAATGGCCTCAAAGGGCAAATAGCATCACACAGACTTGGACAAGAGCTCTTGGAAATTTTATAAAATAATCGGATGGACAGCTATCAAAAGGAGACCTTGATGGGGATTCGCTTTCAGCTTATTTATTTTTCCTAATTGGACTCCAAAAATGGCTTTAGGGCTGATGACACCCTGTTATATTCCAAGCACCTGCATTCTGAGAGGGCTGTAGGGCCGTTCTATCCACCCAAGGTAAGCAGCACACCTTTAACCATACTGGAGAAGTTTTCCACATTTCCAGGTCTTATACAAATGGGACATGGTGCAGCTCTCTGACAGCCAACATGACAGCATAGACAGAGGCATTCATTCACTTAATGTCATTTAATTTTGTTAAGAAATAGAACCAAGGGAGTGAAAGGAAAAAATAATCAACGTCACAAGTTTTAGTCTGTAGCTGTTCCCTTTACAGCTCTCTCAAATTATTCTGCAGCAAAACACAAAGCAACCAATAATTGCTGTCCCAAGTAGCCTCCAGAGGTTCATATAACTTCCCCATTAGGAATGATGCCAGGTAATGTGCAAAACCACAAAGATTTTTTTTCCAACAAACCAAAGAACACTCACTCTGCCCAGTCAAAAATGCCAAAATAATATGATCAAGTGCAAAGTTTAAAAATATTATCTGATGCCTATTAAATGTAGTTTATTCTGATTTTTGGAGATTAATTGCTTGGTTTGAAGGATACTCGTAGTGTACATTTATACAGGACATAATGGCATTTTCTTTACCTGCTTTACAGAATCTCCGGGGATGTTGAACCCTAAAGTCTTTGAGAACAGGCTGAAAACAGCAGCTGAGTGTATTGGAAGACAACAACTTGTTATCTATGAGCGAAGCATTTTTCACATGGAGTTTAAAGATGCTTCTTTCAAGGGCTGATCTCAAACAGTACTGCTCACACCAAACACTCCAAGAAATGGCTTTTTAAAAAGCCTATTTTTTTATTTTTATTTTTATTTTTTAAGTGCAGTATGAGACCTTGCAGTTCTGAAATAGAAGAAAGTAGCCAGGAAAATACCAAGATGTGAGTGATGGCTCTCATTGATTATGAAGTCTAGAAATCTGGTAAGCAAGATAATATGGGACAACTTACTGAACAAGCAAGTGTACTTCAAGAACTGCTATCCTTGGACCAAAGAATAGCGATATGTGTATCAGCCCAGCAAACCCAGCACCTTTGCACTCCCATAAGAACAGCGATCCTTTTCGGAAAATAGGAAGTCAAAATGTTTAAAAAGCAGCTACACCCACAGTGGGAGGAATAACCCATATCCCTTCATGGAGAAGCTTAGTCCAAAGAGTATCTCCCTATAGACAGATCCCCAGGTGACTTGATGGTGGAGGTCCTGGCAATGCCCTGAGCTTGGGCTGGGAAAAGAGCCTTTCACCTGCCCATCTCTGAACGTGATCCACGTTTATCTGTCCTAGTTTCAAGGGCAGGTTTTTAACTTCAGAATTACACATTTGTTTCTGACCTAAATCTATTATATTTCCTAATGCCTTATCACAAGGCATATCCTTTAATCAATTTTACTTCTGCTGCCGTTCAGCTTGGGCCTCCCCTGACTGCTGAAACATGAAACACAAGGACGAGCGACTTGGCTGCGTTGTGCCACCAACAGCACCAAAACGCACAGCTCATCCCTCTGCTTGGCTCTGACCTAACAGGCCTGCTCAATTATTGCAGTTCATGCTGCAGTAATCCAGGGGCTGTTTCCTTTCTGCACTTTTAAGCAGCTGACCCTTTGTTTGCTTTTTTGAGCAGTGCTAAAATGAGCAGAAGTTGCTATTTCACCACCCAACCAGCACTGCCAGGTCATTTCCTTTTTCCAGGTTGCTTCACCCCCTGATTACATTAATAACACGCATGCATGTTTCAAACCATTTTCTTCATTAGCATCCTTTACCTCTGACTATTTCATCTAGCTCTGTTACAGCCCCACAGCATCTTTTCTCACTCAGGTCAAGCTAAATGATTTTATAAATGCCATCCCCCTTTGCTCAGCAGTCTGCCTTAGCAATTAGGAAACTCCTTTTGGCACAGCAGTCCTGCAACAAAACTGGAGCCTTGTGCTCTGCTAAACCTTCGGTTTGCAGGTCCCTTCATTATCCCTAACCTGCTCCATCTTCCAGCAGCCTCCGAATCAATATTTTTCTTTAACCATCTTGGACACGTCATGGTGACAATCTAGGAGTTTAGCTAAATAGAGCGAGCAAATGCAACACAGGAGAAAGCAAACTGTTAACTGCTCAACATAATTCACCTATACATTTTTGTTAGAGATTCATGAGTTATTCATAGGTATTCCAAGACTTCTTTTTATTATTTTCATATTCAACTAAAATGGATGCTTTAGGACTTTTAAAATATGTATGAATATTTTCTATGAATAATTTGAAAATAAGAGGTTTTCATATCAAAACCTTACCAGTAAAATAACTGCTTCTAGTGTTCCTTTGAAATATATATCTTTTGCCCATTTGGGATGCAACCCCAATTAGGCTGTCTGAGGTCTAAAAGCAGAAAGTTACTTTAAATTCATGATTCTACAGACACAACCTACAATGGAAAAGTATTGTTTTGCTTGGATTTAAATACTCTGGGAATTTGTTTTCAAGTAAAAAATTCACAACTTCTAGGTTACATATTATATTCTGACCTGGATTGAAATCTTCTGAAATCCAATATTAACTATCAGATTTGCTCTTTCCATTCCTGTGACTTTGTGTTATTATGAATAAATTTCTTTGAAAATAAACTTTT
Organism: Tinamus guttatus; assembly: GCF_000705375.1. The sequence continues at coordinate 4,478 of NW_010586169.1, read as the reverse complement.
TAAAATCTCATGTTCACAGCTTCAAAACTTATATAAAGTTTTCTTCTTCTCATCCTCAGATCTATTGTTCCTTTTATAGCAATCATTTCGTTCAAAATAAAAATCCTATTTTAACTGTGATTTTAGCTTTAAACTTTCACAAGTGTATTAAACTCTCTCTCCAAAATATGGAAGATTATACATATTAAAAGGGTAAAATATGGAATGCAACCAAAGTCTTCACACAATAGTCATCCTCCTCCGAACTTCACACTGCAGTTATTCCCTATGTAGCATTACTATATATTGTTTTGGTGCTTTAAGTATTTCTTATGTTTTTTTTCATTATAGTCAATTATATGAAAAAAAAATACAGGACCAGGTAAATGACAGCTAAAGATAAAAATGACATTTTTACCTTGGCTCTCTTCTGTTGAAAATACTCTTTTTGAACATTCATCACTGTTATATCTAAAAGTCTTTGAAAATTCTGAGTTAAAAATGAAAAAGTCCATCAGGAAAACCTGATGTACAGAGAATGTAATCCTGTTCTTTAGAATAAATGAGATTCCGTGCTTAGAAATTTAAGTTTGATAATAATTATCCTAACATCAGCTTACATTTTGGGTGATACACTTTGCTAAATCCAAGAAAACTCCAGTACTTTTCATCAAGCCTTTTTTTTCTGCTTTTCCTTCCCCTAATAGGTCTAAATTAATTCATTATTTTCCTTGCTCTTTTATGATAGCTTGAAAGGTTAAAGCCTCAAAACTTTCATTCACTTCTGTAGTCTTTTACTCATTCTTCCATATAAATCAGAAACCCCGGAGAAGATGGGAATTCCTGTAATGGACCTATAAGAGAAACAAAACAGCATCTGTGGTTTTATTCTTTGAACACCCTGTGTTCTCCTCATGAGGATGTAGTTTGGAGATTCAGTGCACAAACAAGGACCATATACAACTTCCCAATCGATTCCCTAACCCCAGAGGATATCAACAGGATGCCCTTCGGATTGCTCACCTGGCCAATAAAAAGATCATTTGAATAAAAAACTCAGTGGATAAAAATTGGCCTGTATTAAAAGTCAATAGAGTTTTGCCATAACTTTGCAAACAGTAAGTGAACCTGAAGGCAATCGTTGCTCAAAAGCCAAGAGCAAACTGCAACACTTGAACCACCAACCAGGAACCGATCATAAGCATAAGAGCATTTAAAGTGTATAGGTACATCTAGTTTATTCAAAAAAAAACCCACATAAATAAGCATAAACATGAAATGGAAGCTAAGACAATTTTCTTACTATTCCACTACTGGCTCTTCTAGCACCTTCAGCTTTCAATGGTTTAAATGAGACATTTTAGTATTTCTCAGTAGCCTGAAGCTGGAAATGTCTTTTCTGTTTGATATTTCTTAGCCAGTTGCTTTAACTCTAAGATCAAACATAACTATCTCTGACTCAAAGGAGCCTTGGAACATAAGTCAGAGTTTAGGTGAATATCTGAAATATTCTTAAAAGCCTTGCATACCATGGGTAGTAGGTGTTTCAGAAACCTCAGAAAAGGCAGGTTTTCAACGCACACAAAAAGTCTTTTTTTTTTTCTTTGAGCCAGCCTAAATTGGAAGTTTTTGAGAGCTAAGTTTCATGAAGAAAAGAAGTTTAATTGAAAAGCTGCCTATGCAAAATGAGTGTCAGGTACAGGTATTTCAAAAGGCTGCAGAAGGCAAAATGAAAAGTAGGCTGGCTGTAAATGCAACACTATCTTTTTTGACTTCAAATATATACATTTTTAGCACACATGTATCTCTGATGTAGAGGGAAATGAAATTGCCCAGCTTTCTAGCAGAAGGAGAAAAGTATGCTACATACCAACCTCCTGAAAAGAGGTGAAAAAGGTGAAATAGCAACAGTAAACGCAAAAACAAGTTACACGTACACACACACGCGCTTAAAAAAAAAAAATCCAAACTGAATAGAGAAGGAAAAGCCTCCCAAGAATATTATAGAGTAAGCTGAGCACTTACAAGACACAGGCTCAGCAATGTATAAAACTTTGATAGTGGACGTTTATGGACTATAGCTAGAGACAAACATACAAAATTTCTTTTAGTTTTATACATTCCCTCATCACAACATGTAGCACTTTTCACAGATAGTAAGGTCAAATTCACATACAATATTGATTACTACATAAACTGTTTTTATGGGACAGCAATAGCCAGTCTTTCCTGCTCATGAGGAAAAATAGGGGAGAGGGGAGCAAGAAACAACAAATTACAAGAGAGAAAACCCCATCAATCAAGGCACCCTGCAGTACACTGATGGCTGACAAACAGAAGGTATGCACTCTACTACAGAAACCTCTAAAACATAGAGTGGAAAGTTACTGTCTTGTGGAATATGACAGAGGTAACAGTGGCAAAACTTGGAAGTTGTAATAAAAATCAACCAGGAAAGAAGTATTGAAACCACCTTCCAGAGGAAAGGCTGGTGCCTAAGATAGCAGGTGAAGGAAGAGGATTGGTGTTTCCTGACAAAGTCAAAGAAATTATCGAATTCAGCATCAGCTGTTATGGAGGAATAACTCACCTTTACACCATTATTTTTGTCAGAGACATCACAGGGAATCAGAGCACCAGGCTGCAAGGCACCAACATCGATATCCATGCACTGGGAAATAGGTGAGGAGGGAGAATAGGAAGAGAATCACAGTCAGAGAAAAGCCATGTAGTAGAATTTACTTCACAATTCTATCTGAAGCAAAACTTCTCATCCCACTGCCCCATCTTCATTCCCTTCCAAATGCCAGCACTTCCAGGAGCAGATCCTCAGGAAAGCCCTGCTGCAAATCAGAGGTAAAGTTTGCCCTTTAGAGCCAATATTACCTGTGTTTGCAGAGAGATCATATCACGTCCCAACATTATTAATGTCAACTGTTTACATCCAGAACCCTGAAATACAAAATGGAGCAGAGGACTCTGTAATCGGTACAGAGCAGCTCATGCCCAGCCCGTTTCAAACTTCTGGCTTTATTACTGCAATTAATACACGAACGCGTGCATCATTTTAGCTTTTGTCCTACACTTGTTCATTAAGAGATTTAAAAGCGTATGCTCAGTTGCACATTATAAATTGAAATGAGAATTGGAGGCACTCCAAAGTATATGCCTCACCAAGTTATCTCGGAGAGAAAGTCAGTGCATATGAGCAACAAAGATAATTAAGTCTTGGGAAAACTGTGTCAACCACACTAGATTTACTTCAGAGTTTCCTGGAGCTCATTGGCGTCCAACAATAGACTTGAGAGAGCAAATCTGGGCCATGCTGAAAACAAGGATCTCCAGCAGGGCGTGAATTTTATACAGCAGTCATTGGAGCATTCGCATTCCTGGTGTTTAAGGAAAGCATGAGCACTGTAAATACATTGAGGGACACAAGAGCAAAAATGTAGGGGAATTTGCTGTGTTAGGGAATAAGAGAAACAAGTTGTAAGCAAAGGATTCCCCAGTGCATCTTCATCCCCACTATCAATGTGATATTTTCTTTTTTACAGAAGGAAAGTTAGGTATCATTTTCTGTTGCCTTTCAAGTATTCATTCACTTATTAGCTTATTGCAGCTAATCAACAGCCAGCAAAACTGCTGATGTCATCTTTAAAAATGACCTCCAGCCTCATCCTGTGAGACCCATTTGCTCTCTCATTAGTGACATTTTATTCCTCGGCTAAACGATGTGACTTGTCCTGGGAGAAGCACTTCTGTGCTGCCCGGACACCGTGATGGCTCCCTCCTCCATCTGCAGCAACACGCTGCTCATTTTGATGCATTTCAGAGCCTGGCATAAACAGCAACGCCATTGACTGCTCTGCCAGAATGAGATTTTATGGTCCAGTTGTCAAAGGAGTAACTGGAATCCATTTGGTGCATGCAAAAACCTGTTAGTGTGGGAATTACCTGTGCCCGCCACGGCTGACAAGTGTTAATTAAGAGGTTATCCTGGAGGAGCAGCAGCGCTGAAGAACCCTCTACCTGCTCTGCTGCATGAGCAAACCCTTATCAGCTCCTTCCTGGGCTGGGGAGGGTGAACTTCCAGCCTTCGGGGCTAGGACTTCAAAGAGAAATTAAATGAATAAATAAAGCATCAGCCAAGGGAAACGGAATAGGAAGGTGATACGTGATAAGAGTTAAAAGGACAAAGAGCAACACAAACACCGAGTGAAGCATTTGCTGAACATCCTGTGTTGAGGCATCTCTGTAGCCCCAACATCTCCCCGTCGGGTGGAAGCGATGCTCTCCCTCGGGTTGCAATGGCAGCTTTCCCATCGGCTGCACGGAGCCGGGATCAAAGTCCACATTATCCCACGTTAGCCAAATGAGGTTTCCTAAGGAGCCAAGGCATCTTTTAGATGAGATTTTCAACTCTTGCTCCAATAAAACTCCGGAGCTTCTGGCACTATCTGCTATGAAACCCAGGACCCCGCTCCAGCAGATGTTTCTGC
>NW_010586166.1:10012-36527 GCF_000705375.1 Tinamus guttatus | reverse complement strand
CTCCGAACATGTGTAAATCCTTGCAGAATCTCCCTTCCTCCCGCACCACGAGCGACCCGCCGCACGGCTGACGGCAGCACCGGACACCAGAAGCAACGCGGCGACTTGCGCCTCCTCGGGTCGCTTCCTGCTTTCACCTGCAATCCCATAATTCCTGAAACCTGGTTCATGACAAAACACGCCTGGGCAATTCAAGTCAACGAGACTGGTGTCCTAAGTCACCAGTGAGCTAAACCTGTGTTTTAAAGCCTAGTGCTTTTCAAGTAGTGGATGGGAAGACTGTCAGACTCTTTGCCCAACTCACCGAAGCAGAAACGTACTTCCAAGAGCTGCCCAAGACAGGCAAAATCATAATCCTGCAGCTCAGACGCACCAAGCCATAAAATCTGGCAAAATGTTAAGAACATACAGCCGTACGCACGTTTGTAGCTTGCAAGTGCATAGGGAAAGCAAATTTAAATATGTAAATTTTAATAAATAAAGAATGAACACAATAATCGCCATCCAGTCCGCATCTTTACAGAGCAAACAACCTAACTAACTTCCTTCCACGTTCTTCCAGTCTTATTATTTTCAAATAGCAATGCTGTCAGCATCTTAATCCACACTGAAGCATGGAGCAAGCATAATCAGGCTTTCCATGGAAAAAAAGTGACTCCTCCAGTGTGTCTCTCAGGGGCTCAGGCAGAGTGGCTGCACACACAGCCCTGAAATGCCCCGAGCGGGGAGGTGGTTTCCTTCAAGGAAAGCAGCAAGTAGACAGGGCCTCTTTCCAGAGTCACACCTTACAAGAGAGCCCCAGATTTGAGACTCACCCCCCAGCTTTACATAGCCACTTGACAGCACTAATGTTTTCAGTTCAGCTTCAACTTACCTTTACATGAAAAGTGAAATTCCATGAGACAAGTGACATTTCCAATATCCCTAAATAGCCTTCAATATATCTGCAAAACACCTGTTCATGACATTTGATATCTTCTGCTGGGCTAGGATAAACTACACTTCTGTGGCGCCCCTTACCAGAGAATCTCCAAAACACCTATGTCGCTGCTTTGTACTGTAGTCAGCCCTGTTGTGAGGCAAAAAAGGCCCTTTTGGGGGCTCTTTCTACACAGCAGTGAAAATCCACCTGTCCTGAGGAGAACAGCATGGGACAATCTCCCTGCAAGGACGGTTTCAGCAAGGACATAAGGAGAAGATGGTGTCTAGGGCAGCACGCTCAGCACCATCGTTGTTATAAAAAGGCAGCTAGGCCCCTCTGACAAGTTATCAGGGTCTTCATTTTGTCATAAGGCAGCCTGGCAGCCCAAATGTCTCTCAGGTACTGCTGTTATCTAAAGGAACCTGTCATTAAGTGGTCTCGCAGCTCCTGGGCTGCGCTGCACAAACAGCATGAAGCTCGCTCTAGGAAACCTTCGAAGAATGCTAATCCCTTCTTGCAATGAGCAAGACACCAATCCAAACTGATTTTCAGTTGACCGATTTGCCCCAAAAGACATTTCTAAATGGAGAGATTAAAAGCTAAATGCAGCAAGCAGATTGTTTAGACAAGCAACAATCTGGAAATTTTTATTTATGAAAAAAAAAATTGAGAAATACAGAGAGGATTAAGGACAGGTTGTAAACAGGGCTGAAATTTTAAGTGGGTTATGAGCAGAGAGCTGTTTCATTTCTCTGCAACAGAGCAAAACTGCACATCAAAATCCCACACATTCAGTAGTGGCCCTTCCTGCTTAGCGATGCTGTCTGAAGTGTGTTTCCTCCCCAAGAACAGCTCTTGCTCGGCTCTGCCACAGCATAGGGAGCATCTGTGCAGAACCCTGCAAGCCAGTTTCTCAAGTCACGCATCACAAAAGGGTGCAACACAATAGGGAAGAAAAAAGCTAAGAACATGCCCAGAAATTTTTCTTTATCCTATTTAGTTCACCAATCTATCGCTCAGCTAGTTCAAGATGTTTAGAGAAAGGAGAACAGATGCAAGACCAAATACTCTAGTACCATTTGGGCCATGAATCTACATCACCCTACAGGTGAAGCAGACTTCACCTTTAAACTTATCTCCAAATACAAGACCTACTTTGATTTGTTGATGGCTCTTTTCAGCTTCTTCTCCAGTTGTTTCATCCGTCCTATGGCAGCGTTGTATTTGGCAGCAGTCTCCTTGTGAACCAACTCGCTCCTTGTTTTTGTTTGCTCTGCCTCCATGACCTTCAAGAAAGAAAATACAAGTTAAGTTGGAAGCCACAACAAGTTATTTTGTATTATTTTAATAAGCAGCATCCTCATAATCTCTCCAATCTGCTCACGACAGGAGACCAGGGAGATAGTAAAGGAAAAAACTTGCTTTCAGTGAAATGGGCAGCAGCACACTGGGTTTGCAAGTGCTACATCAATTATTACAGAGGTGTTGCAGCTTCTTGCATAATATCCCTTAGGGGAAGTTCAGAAAAGCCTCAGACTGGAGGAACACCCCTCTTTGAACACGGTTAGATATTGGAGATTGCCACAGCACTGGCAGAAATCACACAGTTACATTCAGCAGGGTCTTTTCTTGTCCCTCCTGCCTCTCTTCCAGGAGCCCCCTCGCTTTCCAGCTCCAGAAAAGCCTGAATTTTCAGGCTCTCTCTCTTGTTGCTATGAAGTGTCAGAAAACGGTAGGACTTGATTTTATCCAGTACTGGGTCTTCAGATCTCTCAGCAATGAATCCAAATACTTGGCAACGTCAACACAAGTGGTTCAAACTCCCTTCCACTGCTCGAGTTATTTCAGAGCGGAGCAGAGCAGAAGGTGATGCCTGTGCTCTTCAGGTCCACAGATAGAACAAAATCCAAGGACCTAAATTTTTAAATAATCTCACATATCATCCTAATTTCACAAGACTCTCTTAGCCTTAGCCCTCAGGCTGGACTGAAGCCAGGGAAGAGCACAGTCAGCTCTCACTTGCTTGGCACACCACGCGAGGCAGGAAGATTGGTGTGGCATCCTTTTTAATGCCTAAATAAACCCGTGGAACCGCTACGTGCCAAGCCCAAACTGTATCAGCACCAACTGAAACTCCACAACTGGAAGCAGGGTCCAGGGCAGGACACTCCTGTATCCACAACTGGAAGCCACATTTTGCTCATCCGCACACACCACTTGCTAAGAAACAAAGAAGCTGCTACAGAACTTGAAACCCACAGAGGATTTCAAAGGCTCTTCTAATCACATGTAAAATAATCCATTCAACTCCAACACCCTTCAGCTGTTTTATAAGCAAATAAGGCTCTAAATTTTGAAGAAAGGTCAAAAAAAAAATTAGATTCATAGCAGACTTTCCTCTGCATCCTGCAAACAAGCTGCAGCCTCTCATCTTGAATAACTACTCGGAAGCCAGCATGATGCAATGCCTTTTCCTAGCAAACTATGTCAGACAAGACTGGTTTGAGCATAGAAGCGTCTTAAATTAAAATACAGTCTCCAAGGACAACGCAGAAGCTGGTTTGCTTTCTTTGTAGCACAGCAAGGAAACTGCAATTTAAAAACGCCGCAAGCTACAAAATAATGGTGTGGCTGGAATTTGTTGATTCTCAATTCTGTGTCAATCCTCCCCATCCCCTGTCAGGGCGAAACCAGCACGTGCTTTGATATCTAGGATCAACCACATGATAAGTACCAGAGTCATAACACAAGGTAGGTGTCTGGCATCAAGCTGATTTTGCAAATCTTTCTTATTAAGCATCACAGAACATCCTTCACCCTGTAAGACTGGAGTTTGAGGATACACATTGTAATCACCTCAAAATACCCAACAAAATACAGAATTTGCTGCCAGCTGTATACACCCACATTTTTTTTTTTATCTTTCCTGGAAAGATAGGAAGGAAAAAAAAAAAAGGTTGTACACTTCATCCTTTCAGCTTCAGAAATCAGTGATGTAAGGAAGGCTCTCTCCCTCTCCAGGTTTTTGTTCTCTTAAGAGCGGTCTGTCACTACATGGACATTATCTGCACAAGTCCCAGGGGAAGCCAGGCCCTGCCTGGACCCTTCCCTGGGAACGGCAACTCAAGGTGCAATCCCTGGGCTGAGGACAAAGACCCAATTCTGCAAAATTTGTAAGATCCCTCCTTGGTAGCTCACTGCCAAGATGCATTCAAGTGTTCCATATGGACAAGAAGGAACAAAATCCTCCCTTACCTGCCACCCAACCCGCAATCCCCCCTCCACTTCTTAGCAGTCCGAAGCTAAGGAACAAAACCACTGCACAAGCAGCTTTGTGCCTGCACTCTTCCAGGAAAGCTGCACCATCTGGAGTCAAAATCGGACTCCGTGCAGAAATCTCTGTAATAACCCAGATGCAAGAGAAAAATGTATCAGTGAGATTTAGTAGAGTAGACTAGCCTGGCCGGGGAATTACTCCATAGTTCTGTTTCTTTTAGGGAATATTAAATCAGTGACTCTTACAGAGGAAGAACTGGAAATAAAAGAGGTACGGCAGACAATACAGCAGCAGTATACAAGGACAGAATCAATAACATAGGGATAAAGATGCTGGGGAAGAAGGGTTATAAAAAACACCCTGCATGTTATCTCCAGCCCGACTGGAAGGACAGATTAGGGCAGGGAAGGCTGTTGATATTTTTGCTGCTTTTTTCATAACTTTTTTTCTCTTCTTCCCTTTCCTCCAAATAGTCCCGTGTGCAGGAAGTATCACTTCTCTGTACATCATGAAAGTACCTGTGCATTTCACACTGACAGATGGCACTTCGCGGTGTAATATCAAAGGGAGCTTCACAAGCCAAATTAAACCAAGAGGGAGCATGCGTCCTCCCTCTTCGCCCTCCCTTTACCCCTTCCACTCAAAGATGCCTCATGATCAAGAGCCAAAACATTTCTTCTCCCTGCCAGAATTTGTGAACATATTTCAGGGAAAAAAGCAGAAAAAGCGGAGCCTTTTAAAGGCTGCATCAGCAACTAGAAATTATCACCAATTTCTCTCAAAATTCATGCAGGATCTTCCCCTCTACTCCAGCTCACCTCAAACGCAAGGTAGCACATTCGTCAGTGCTTTCTTTTTGTACACATCTATAAACAACACAAAGCTCCAACACAGATGCTTGCAGGGATTAGTTGTATCTCCAGAGACAGGTAGGCATCTGGCTCCTACTTAGGCGCCCAGATTCCCTTGCTTTCTTTGGAAACAAAGCCCAAAATACAGGGTGAAAAAGCTCTTGAGTGACAGCCTGTATTGCCTACACCTACTCATTCTGGTCCTGCTTCATGAATAAAAAGCTTCTTCCACGTGCCATGCTTCCAACACACTCAGGATAGGCAGAAGGGCAGCAACTCTCCTGTTTTTAGTAAGTTTAATCGGACAATTTGCCACTTCAATGACTACAAAAGCCTTGTCTCTTGTTATACACTGTCACATTAAAAATAATGGTATTGACAGCTTTCCAGTCTATGAAGAAATCAAAAAGCAGGCCCAGCATGCAACCCCTGTCTCCGTTTCCTCCCCATGAGTCTCTTTAAATAGCACTTCTTGTTCAACATGCTGGAATCCAAGTCCTTGTCCACATCTGTTAGGTCAAAAGCAGAAGTAACCTGGCAATATTTCCATACACATACGCATAAAAGAGAGATGTCTTGTTTGCTGTTTTGACCACTCTTTTGCCTTCTGCCCTTTGCTTGCACTGCTTGTCACCTGCCAAGCTGCTCAGAACTGTTCCAAGTTCGAGACAAATTCAATAGGGCCTTTTACCTCTGCCTAAGAGTAGCGAATAATAACACTTTACTCCTGCCTGACATTTCTACCAATACAGAAACAAATGAGTAATTAACTCACTTCTCACTTCTGACATTTGGTGCAGAGCTGCTTTCCTGCATTTGATTCATTGCTGTGCAAGGCATAGTGCAAGATGTTCAATACCTCTGTCATTTACAAATACACAATAAAAAGCTGGCAAATCCTCCCAAAATGTTTATGCAACCAAAATGCAGAAAGTTTCTGCAATAATCATTTTGTATGCGAAAATGGAGAACCACTTTTTTTTTTAACTGCCTACCTTAATAAATTTTAGTTGTAGCTAGGCATTTCTAATGTAAATAATAGTTAATGATGCGAGCTAACAGAAACATTTTGATAACCAGCAAGCATTTTGATCTAGTGGAGCCTGTCCTCCCACCTGTTTTCATGCATGCCGGGCTAGGGAAAAATGATGTTTTCTGTTCCTTCCGCCCCCAGCTGTTTTCTTTACCTCACTGAACACTAAGCTCATCGTCATTAACTTCATACACTCAGACCAAGAAAATACTCTCCCTGCCCCTGAAGAAGTCACAAAACCCAGCAGGCACTTCAAGCAACCTGATGCCAAGTGTGCAGTCAGAATTTCCAATAATGTAAGAGTTATCTTTATTTTTTTATCCTTGGTTTGCTCTGGCCCTAGGCTTGTGATTCCCACTTGAGACAGTGGAAATCAAGAAACAAACTTCCATGCAAACATCCATACTGTATCCCAGAAAGACACAACCATGTCCCGTCTGGGAACTGGGTTTACCCTATTTTAAGCTTGGGAGATGACAGTAACACTCCTTCCATTCAAAACCCTCTCAGCTGCTCTGTGTGATCGAGCACCATATCCTGAGCCTGGGGCCACCTATCCAAGGGCCCGCCCAGCTGTGGCCGTTGGGGACATCACTCCTCTGCCGAGCAGACGCTGGGCATTCAGAGAGGGCAGATATGGACATGAGCAGCGTGGCTCCCCCGGACAGCGTGGGCAGTTGCGCAGCGCGGTCGTCTTCGTGCATCCTCGGCGAGCGGCTCTGCGCATCTCGGGGACATTCCCACCACAGGCTGCCAGGAAAGGGCTAAGGCAGGTAGGAGGCTACTAGGATCCCCTAGAGATACCTACAGAAAAGAGCAATCTGTTCAAAATCTCTGTGTTGCTATCCTTTCATCCCTGATCTACCCTAGCACAAAACCTTCTGTATCCCTGATGATTAAGTATTTACCTGTCTGCGGGTTGTCAACACTAGCACTGCCCATCAGAGAAATACCAAGGAGAACACCAAAATGCACATTACTTCTTCCCAGCAAGCTTCCAAACAAGTATTTTCAGATCATCCTTCTCCTCTCCCACGTTTCTTTGACCACAAGCCATGCACTGCCTCTACCCTTGCCAAAAGGCTGTCCAGCGCAGCAGGCTGCAAGCTCAGCACATGAAGGCTTTTCTCGACTCCTGCAAAAAGGCAGCAGCTACTGCTGAAGTGCAGATGTCTCGCAGGCTGTGCCACCAACATGGGCTGTCTCACCTCCCACACCGCCAGATACAGAGCTCAGACCAAACGCCCATTTGTTTCCTCAGGCTGGGGGGTTAGAAAAGCCAAGCCAGGCAGAGCAGGGCTGCTGGCACGTTGCTGCTATCTCTCTCCGTCGGAGCTCAGCAGCTTAGCAGGCAGGAGCTCTGCGCAGAGCTTCCAGTGCTCCCTCCTAGTCACTCCAAATCAAAAATGGCTTGTGCATTTCTAGACTATGCTCATACCAGAGAGGCTAAGAGCTAGGGAAAAAAGAAGGCATCCAAACACAACAGCACAAAGAAACACCCAACAGACCCTGCCAGATCTGCAAATACTTGATGGCAACAAGCACAATAACATAAGCAATACCTCATGTTTCTTGGTTTGGCTTTTTTTGGTTTTGCTTTGTTTTTTTCTTAGGGGTGGGAATTAATATTATATTATATATTATGCATTTTATAGACATAATATATATGCATAATACATATTGCACTCACTAGGTTTCCCATCTCTCCCTACATAGCCAACATCCTTTTTATTCCCTGTTTCATCATCTGGCAGCTGTTTTTTTTTTTTTTTTTTAACAGTCCATTCTGAAACAGAAGCTGTCTTGTAAGCGAGACGCTTCTGCCACGGACCAGAGCCACCACACTGCTGAGAACTGCAAGATTCTCCTCAGAGCGGCGCGCAGCACGCTCACCGTGTGCGGAAGAGCACGTTCGGCTCTACTGGTGTGCCAAGGGAACGCTGACAGAACAAAGGGGTTTAGCTTCCATTTTGATTTTTTTTAGCATTAAAAAAAATCCTTTCTACATTCTTTTAATATGCAAGAAAAAGAAGAGGAGACAGGGTAAATGACAAGAAAATTCTTCCTGACAGCTGCTAAAATGAATACTGCCTTTCATCGTTACATGGTGTGCCTTTTCTTTGGATTTAGGAAGTAAGACCTTGCCTAAACTTGAAAGGTAATTCAGGATACAGCCAGATACAAGATTAAAATGCAGTATACATTCCTGGGTAATTCAACATGTGAACACACACGCTGCAGGATAAAAGCGCCCTGTTCAACATAGCCCGTGCTGAGGACAGGCTATGCTAAAACTGGAACACGTCTCCATTATTAAACAGTAAGAGTTTCCATAATGCATCCACTCAAAACCAGTCATCCCTATGCCATTATTCTGCAATAACTTCAAAGGCAGGTATGCCTTAATACATTGTTTATCCCCATTTTACAAATAATATTTTTTCCTTAAGAGACAGACTCCACACACTACTAAACACAGTCAGATTAAGAACTACAGTTGTCCCAGTAGCCTAAAGCCCAAACTGTTTAGGCTTTCTTACTGCTTGTAGCTTCATTACCTACATGTCATGAGTCTGGGAACACGTGCAAAAATGTGGCTCTCCAGAAGCCAGCCCCAAGTCTGCATTACCCTCTGAGTAGCGTGGTTGAGCATCTCCTGCCAGGCAGAGTCGAACTGGCGCTTGTCGTCCTCCAGGAGCCTCTGCTCAGCAAGCGAAATGGTCTCCTTGGCCGCACGCAGCACCTCCGTAGCCCGCTGGAAGTCCTGCGTGGCTCTCTGAGCTTCCAGCTGTGCCTGAAAAAGAAACGTCGGGATTAAACACAAAGGAACCCTCAGTCACTTCCCAAAGGCCTATCGCACTAATCCAGGGGCTTTAAAAACACCCACTCTGCATTACTGTTTCCCAGTGCTTTGCTTAACAGTGGGGCACATCTCCCCACTGATTAACTAGCAACCCACATCCAACCTGGTCATTTGGGAAGGGCTGCCTCATGGGGTTCCCGCCCAAAAACGCGCTGCTGACCACCTACAAACGGGCATCGGGCTGAGAGAAAAATCCGCTCTGATGCACGTTTAATGCAGAACAGAAAACTAAAGTGAGCGCAACAGCAAACGTGCGGCACGTGGAGCGCTGGCTGGGGAGGGCACTGCCTCCACACACGGTCAGGGAGGGTTTGGAGCTGGAGCACCACTCGTCCCGCGGAGGAACGGCTTTGTGGGCACTGCGCTGCTGTGAAGCACGGCCACGGATTTCCAAGGCGGCGGCTCCGGCACCTTCCCGGTTCTTCCGACATCCTTGTTCCTTGCTAGGCCTGGGATGGCGCAAGCGAATCGAAACGAAGGGAACCGGCAGGTTGTAACACGTTGCAGCACAGATACAGGCCTGCTCTGTCCTTTGAAGCAGCTCCTTTATTCCATTTTGACAAAAGAGGACCAACATCTACTTTGAACAGTCTATTTAGGACAAGTCACTGGTACTCAAGTGTAACACTGCGAGTGCCTCATGTCCCTTCTGTCTGCCAGCTTTTTAACACAAGATTAGAGATGCCTGCTCTTTTATGGCTATCACTGAATTATCAGAGTTTTTAAAAATTCAGGCTTTCAAACTGGCAGCTTTCACATTGTTTTCCTTTTTCAGAAAATTTTAAGTGAAGCCTTTGGAGTCATGTGCTATTTTTAAACCAAATCATCTGACAACAATGACTCCAGAGCCCTTTCTAGGCCAACGCGCAGAATAAAAGGTTTACTTGAAAGACAAAATCTTGGCCTGATCTTTTATACACCAATTTTTAAATATGTCACAGATTTCTAATTATAGGTTGAAAAGGGAGTTTTGAGCTATTCTGCACTGAATGAAAACCCTTCAAATGTAGGCTCCACAGTGAAGTGAACATCCGGCACAGGTGAAAACAGTTTTCAGCTACATTTTTTAAATTAAATGATCCAGTTTGCACCTACTGGAAGCATCACCATCGAGCAGACATGACTGACAGAGTGAACTAATGAATATGAGTCCACATGTCATGATATACGGCATGGCAGTCTGAGGCTGAAGTAGAGGAAAGCGCTCTGGTGTGCAGAGCACAACACTTAGGGAGATTAAGTCTTTTATTTGAGGAAGAGGTTTGAATGCCAAAAAGTGGTGGCCACTTGGGAAGTGGCCAAAAACCTCTGCTCTAGAATGCGAAATAAGCAGAACAAGGGGGCATTTTGCGAACAGCTGGTGGCTACACATCCTCAACGCCAGCTGCACCAAATGCTTTCAACATTTCAAATAGCACAGTTCCTTGTAAAGGTGATGAAAAAGTCCTTTTCTCCCTGGCGTGTGTGTGTGTGCGTGTGTGTGTGTATGAGAAGCCACCTAATCTAAACACAAGCCTCCAAAGGAAATAAAGCATGCCAAGTTTCCCTCACAATGTCTGCAAATACCAGCTTCTTACTTCCCTCCTCTTATCACACAAAGAGGTATTTCATGCCAAAACTACAGTGGAAAATGCGTGAGAGGGCCCTCATCTATTAGCTGAGGGGAAAAAAAAAAAAAAAGATCAAAATCAGAACAATAAGAGTAGCAATTTCCTTGCACCAAGCTCTTTGCTGCACTTTGTTCTGCAGTGACCGCTGGTGCTTTGTGCAGGAGATTCACTGAGCCACGGCCCTTTGCTGCTTTTACTCAGCTTCCACCTCGCAACCCCATCTAAAATAGCTTTTAAGAGCCAGGACATTAAAGTGCTAATTTTCTATGTAGCAAATACTGAAGCACTACAGTACATTGGACCAGTATTAATGGAATAAGCAACACGTAATACCAACATATTATTGCAAATAAATTTATTGTTAATACAGCCTGCTAGAAAGTCTAAACAAAACCTCACCACTACTCCATTCATCAGCTGCCCATTTCAGATGAATTAATGCATTTTATACATACAGATGAGTCTGACTAATAAATACTTTAATTTAACCACTAATTAACCTGACTCACAGTACCCACCAAGCAGGACCAGGCTTTCAAAGGATTTTTAAACAGGACTGAGTTAAGCTTCCAACAAAGGATGGGGCAGCATAAATCTTGGTCCCCGAAATACCATCTGCTATTTACTCAAAATTCACAACCCTCTTACTCCTGTAAGTTTGGTCTGTAAATAAAGGGGTCAAATACAAATTAAAGGCAAAAGTTTTCCATAGAAATAGGTTGAGAGGGGATACAAAAGAAAAAAAAATCCAGTAATCGCTTGCAAGAGATAATTGCAGAAGGGAAGAACAGGAACTAGATGGCACTGATTTTTAGGACAGAGCCTCCTATGCACCACTACGTTTCTGTTGGCTCAGACCTCCAAGCCAGGGATCAACACATTTAAAGCCTGCAGAGCAATAGAGGCCCAGCTACTAAATCCCCAAGGAAAACAACATTTATTGGGAGCTTGCAGAGCCAGTAGCTGTTTTGATGAAGCCTCTAAAGCACAACTGGATGCGTCGCAAGAAAACACTCCGCGATAAGCAATCCACATGCCAGATTCACAGTGCAGCCAGACTTCTAGCTATTTGGTATCTCCAGCATCTGGACTTCTGGGATGTTGACAGCCAAAGCTGCAGACAGGCAGACCTATAGTTCTGGCCATACTCACTTTAATGCTCCATAACTGTATGGGGAAGTGGAAAACCCAACAGAAACTACTTAGGTACTCTCTCTGCTGTATCGGTTATGCGCTGCTCTGTAACAAGAGTTTGAAAGCAGAGTCCTGGAGTGCAAAATGCCTTTTGGTTTAGGCAAAGGAATAAGTTCAGATAACAATTATCTTCAACAGTTATCTGAAGAGAGTCAACAGCCCTTTATTTTTAAACAATTCACTGAAAACCAGGAAAAGAACAAAAAAAGGCTCTGTCAATGTGAAAAACGATGCTCAAACCCTTTTTAGTGCAGTTACTCAGTAATTAGCATTTATTTAAAACACCCTCCCGTGCACACAAGCAGGTCTGTCGTGCTACCAACAGAGCTGTCTCCTGCTCACGGGCTCAAGGCTGCAGACTGCGCCATTGGATGGAAGAAGCCACGGTCTGCAAGGTCTGCATTTACTTTCATGTTTTCAAGGCACGCTGACAGGCTTGGTAATTATGAGTTGCTAATGTACCGGTGATATTAGCTCAGTTCTGACAAATCTCATTTAGGGGAAGAGAAGCTGCACCCTCGTGGGCAGTTCTCTGCCCAGGCTTCACAGAGCCTTGCACCAAAGGGAACCGAGAAGAACCGTGCCCAGCAGCGGGTGGTGCCTGGAGCTCACGGTTTGCAGGAAGCAAGTCTACAGCAGCAATAAGAACACAAAAAGCCAAGATCCAGGACAGTCTCTTCACTCTTCCTCCCTTCACAGAATCTCCAGTTTGTATTTTTCTTTTGTCCAGTTTTCCCAAGTTATGCCCGACAGCGCAACACCACTCATACTGAACCTCAGCAAAAATAGCATTGCTGCCAGGTTAGCTGACATCTAAAATAACGTCTGGGCAGCCACTGCCCAGCCCTCATCTCTGAACACATGCACATGCAGCTGACAGCCCAACTCTGGTGCCAAAAACCAGCACAGTGGGAGTATTTTGTGGAATGAGGCTGCTACGGAGCTTCCCTGCCCAGTCAGCCTTCTCCACAGGCCCAAAACACAAGCATTGGCACGTTCATGAGAAGGGCATCGCTAACACTGCTGGCAAATTTCCCATTTGATATGGCAGTCTGCAAAACTTTCAAGTTTTCAAGTATTTAAAAAACAGCTTCTAGTTTAGAAGGATCCAGATAAGCTTATCTCACCCCATACGGTCAATGCACACAATCATTTTGCTCCAGTATTTCTGTGCTCTTGCTAGATGAATGATTTCTGTTTGTAAACTCACTGGAAGCTGGAGCATGACGGGAACACAGCTGCCATGCAGAGCAAGGCACCAGCAAGTCACATGCTGGCCCAAGGCCTTTGCTCTGAAAGGCTCTTGTTTTGTTAAAATGAAACCAATGTCTCCCTTGCTCACTAACCTTTAAAACAATAGTTTAATTGCTACCCGCAAGCAGTGACTGGCTTACTACAAAATAATGATTAACTGGCTCCCAGTTAGACTCTTCAGGAGCAAAATAGATTTCAGGTGTTTTCATTTTGGCGCTCTCATTCATTTAATAACGCTACACGGTCCAGTCACTGTGTGTCGTACAACAGGAAACATGTTTTAAAATGACAGGAACTTTCCTGCATCAGCTTCCTACCAGAGCTGCCATAACCTGTCCTTGCTGCAGGCTTTGGGGTCCCTAGAGCTCTGCAGGAGAGCAGGACCACAACCCCTCTGCTATGCAAGCTTGTGCTCCCCACCGCGCTGGTTTCAGTCATGCAGACACCTACGAGGTGAAGGCAATAAGCTCTCATTGCAGCATTTGCATTAACTACCCCCAAGCCTTGCTATTTTGGCCCCAGTTTTCCTCCATCTGTTTCAATGCAGCTGGCAGCAGTTAGGAGTAGAGCACCCCAGACGTCAATACGAGGGCCCAAACCGTTCAATATTTTAATAACAACTTCAGTACTGACACAGCTGCACTCTCAGCACGTGTGGACGATACTAAATTAGAGACTGTGGTTGGAAAGGCAAGAGACAGCAGAGAGACCTTGTGAAACTTGACAGGCCCAGCAGAAACTCGTGAGGTTCAAGGAGGAGAAATGCAGAGTCCTGCACCTGAGGTGGAATAACCCATGACCCGCACCAGCAGGAAGCTCAGCGCTGCCGGAAAGGGTGTCTGTGGTACAACGGCTACCGGGCTCATATAGTTGACAGTGACCAATCTGTGAACAAGGCAAACCACATCCTGGCCTACACAGAGAGGACTACAGCCAGCAGACCATGAGGATGCGTCACTGCCCACCACTCGAGACTGGCGAGGCTGCCCATCAAACCCTGCATGCAGTTTTGGGCCCCCCAGCTGTAGAGGGATGTCAAGACGCTGTCGCAGTGCCTGCAGAGGTCTGCAAGGTGGTTACAGGCCAATAACACATGACACAAGGAGAGCTGAGTGATACGAGCTTGTTCAGTCTAGCAAAGAGGAGGCTAAGGGTAATTTAATGGCTCCAAGCTATAATTTGACGGGAAGCTGTCAAGAGGAGAGAGACAAACACTTCTCAGAGGTACTACACAGGACAACATAGGGCAACCGACTGCAGCTCAGTGGTTCAGGTTGCACATTAGACAATCTTTTCTACACAGAGGGCAGTGCAGCAACCCAGAGAAGCTATAAATTTTTGTGCCTGGAGATTAAGACCTGGCAAAGTGGTCGTAACAGCTCTGCTTTGAGGAGGTTGGATCAGATGACCTCCAGAGGCCATCTCTACAAGCAGTGTTTCTATGAAGGAGGGGAAGAAGTATTGCATTTCAGAGACAGACATGCTCTGTTTTTAAGAACATTTCTCAGAGAAAGCACCGCCACATGTTTTTGCAGCCAGATCCTACTCAAATGCCATAAATCTCATTTCTCCACATTTTTTCCTTACAGTTCCTCTAAAAAAGGAACACAGTTGCAAAAATTAACCCCGATTCTGTTTTCCTAGATTCTCTGATGCACACATTCGTTTTACTCAAATAATCACAATAGCATTTTTTAAAAACAAAATATCTTCCCTGACCTTCCTTTCCCCTCTCCCTACAAACAAAAAAAATCCACAGCCAAACCAGAACCAAGTTAGTTGAACAAGAAACCCCTTCTTGCTGTAGGCCATGTACAGATGTTTATCAACGACTTAGAAAATCCATAGCTTCTGTAGTGACCTCATTTTGGCAGATCTATGAGACTTTGTGAGCTATATTTTAATCTGCGATGACTGTCTGTGTAACTGACAGTAAATGCAGTCTCTTGCAAGAGTCTGTAACACCCTTGTATTATTTCTACTTATTGAAAAACTTAAAAATTGTGCAGAGGTTACAATTTGCCTTTTAAAAGTAGTTTTGAAGATTTGTATCTGGGTGGAGGCAGGGAAGAGGAGGGTGGGCAGGTCTTGCTAAAGCTTTTTGGAGCACAAACCATTTTCTCCCTGCTGCATAGCTCATGAAAGGCTTGCGGGATACAGTGACCAGATGTCCTTTGGTCTCTGCTTTTGATTAGATATCTTGCTCTTGGGCTAGGCTTTTTGGTCCTGTTCATATATCCACTCCCCCTCTTTTGAAAGATGAATTGCCACAGAACTAAGCTGAGTCTTGGCTCTAAGCTTGTTTATTTTCCTGGTAAGCCTGTAGTCTATAAACAGGCCTAGGAAATCAGAGTAGAGCTACAAAGAGTGCTTTAACGGACACCTAACTCCACATCTAACCTTTCTAAGTCACAAAGCACCCAAAGCGGCAAGTAACAGCGATACGCACTAATTCTGTACCCTAATGTTAGGTGATACGTGTAACCACCCTAAGGCAGGGTCACTGCACTCAAGTGCCCTTTTCCAAGCATGTATCAAAAGCTGTTCTCAGAGGTAAAAGGTTTGGACTTAGAGCTTAACTTCTGCTACCAGCACATAGATGGCTAAATTAATCCTATCATCTCCTGCCTTTAGGTGCTATGGAAGGGAAGAAAAAGAAGCAAAAAGAAAAAAAATGCACTCAATTTCCTTAAGGCCAATCCTGACCTGGACCAAAACAGTCATCTACTGCCAGTCCCTCTGTTCTCCAGTGGTTCCTGTCCAGGCTCGACACTGGGACCTTGCTAAACAAGGGCAAGAACATGATCTCTGACCCTCTTCCAGTAAGCAATAAGCCAGCCAAGCCTACAACATTCAAAACCGACTGGATTTCTCTCTGTTTTCAGTCGTCTAGCTGCAACTCTCCCATCTCACTGCAGTATGGGGCGGGACACTCGTTGGGGCACAGATGAAGATCGTATAAGGCATCCTGCATCAAGGCCGTTGGCCCAACCTTGTTATATGAGGGCTCGTCCCAAGGTGCTGGTCTGCCTGGAGGACCTTACCCTTTTTCATGAGCCCAGGGCACCACGACATGCCACGCTGTTCACGCTAATGCTGGCCAGACCCAGCCTTCTTGGGCTCTCATTGCCATTTGCTTGTTAGTCATGCAATTGTTTGGAGGCAAAATTGCAAAACTGCTGCCTTCTGGAGTAAGGAATCATAGAACATGGCCAAGTGTCAATTTTTTTTTCTTCTCTCTATCTCTCTAAGGGAAAATATCTTATTAAGAGAGAAAAACATTGAGGCAACCCTCCCGACATGTTCACCTGCATCCTGAAGGCTTAGGCAGTGAGTCAGCAAATCTAGCATTTACAGCTGGTTTCTAGGTTTACAGAGACTGTATGTGCTCATCTGCACCTGGCAGCAGACTTCTTCGCCAAAATCAAATATAGAGGCAGGGAACAGAAACCCAGAAGCACATGCTGCAAGTATTCTGCCTCAGTGGATTTTGCTCTCCAGTTATTCAAGATGATAAATGTTCAACAAAGTAGGAGATACTCTGGATTCATGGGCACATCTTATGGGCACCAAAGCAGGTGTTTGTCTATAAAGGTTTCCAGGATTGTTGGCAGGCTGGTTCTGAAAACAAGTTTTGTCCACAGGTCCTAACACATGCAAAGAGAGGACACATGTAGGGGTTTCGTTCTCCTGGGCCATGGGCAGTTCTGGACATGTTTCTCCAAGTCCTGAAAGCCTCACACCTGCTGCTGTCCTCCCTGCAGGGTTGGAGGCTGAAAGAAGGGCTCATGATGACCTTTCGCATCTTGGAGAGCACGTTGACATGTACTTTTAAAACAGTTTATTTTTTATTTTATACACAATAAAATGCTTTTAATAAGAAGTAATTTTCAGAGGTGCTCAGTCAACGCCTGAGGGTCTATGGACTATGTGTGAGGGATCTATCTGAAGATAATTAGGTGAAGCAAGTCCAATCTTCACATGTACTACTTGGAGGTGTGCAACTCCATTTGGAAAAATGTTAGGTATCAGTAAATTAAAGAAAAAGGCCAGGGACAGTGTCCTGGATAAAGATATCGATAAGCACAAATAATTAATTGAAGGAACAAGTCTAGGTAGCAGCAGGGACAGAAAATTTCAATTCCGCTTCACAACAGTATAATTCTCCCATAAGAATCAACCATTGTAACCATTTACGAAGCAAAAAACAATCAGAAGCAGATACAAGTAAAAAAGATGGCACTTTCTTCCACATCCCAACAGTGAATTTATCTTCCATGTAACGGTAAACTTTTAAGTTTACTTCAATTAAGAAAGAGATGTTCATTTACAGAAGCTAAAATGGGTCTTTATAGGGTCATTCTCATGCATGCTACAGAAAAGCGATACTCTTCAGATATTTTTTTCCAGAAGGATAATCTTGTCTTTCCAGAAGAAGATGAGAACATCATAAATTCATATCGTTATAGAAGGCATAACACAACACACCCAGAAACCAGTAACCAACATCCATATCAGATTTGCTTTGGCAGAAGCCCCTAGCATGGGCATTTAGTATTTCATAATAAACTACTACCTACTTAGAGCACTGTACACAAAAGATTGGGGTGGCTGGACATTTCCCAAAAGGTTGCAAGACCTGTGCTGCCTTCAGCCAAGTCCTCACTGGGCAATTACCATGTAAAACGGGTACGTAGTATCTCATCGTGATCTTGTGTCACCCCGGCTCAAATGATGGTTGCTATTTTTAACGTGCCTGTAGCTTACAACACCTTGAAAAAAGCCCTTAGCAGCAGCCAGAAAAGATGAGTGGGAAGGTGAAAGAAAAAAAAGCAAGGAGAGGCAACAAGAAGCTCATTACACCATTTGAAGTTACTGGGGAGGAGAATGAGGCACTTGCTTGCTTTCCACTGCTGCCTTGGATAGATGGAAGCTCTGAGGTTTGGAGTGGGGGAAGTGGAGAAAAATTAAAAAGCATTTCATCTTTTCTAGAGAAATCCTTCAAAACACTTAGATGAGAATGTATTTTTTCCTCTGCTTCTGAAAAGAGACAGACAGGGGAAGGACCTCTAATTTCCAGTGCACCGCTAACGAACTGAAGCAATGGAGCCCTCCAAGGCATGCCTTTTATTAATGATGAGGAGATCAATTACAGCTCTTGCATCAATGGCTTACACAAATTAATCCATCAACAGAGCAGTACAGTCATGCACACGTAAAATGGAAAGGCAGGATGTATCAATATCATCCCAAAATAGACAGATCTCTTCACTGGCACAGGATGCACAGAAGACGACGGGCCGATCCAAGTTTTAGAGGTGTCATGTGCCCAACGAATTTATCACCGCAGGTATTTCACTGGTTGAAAATCGCCTCCTACTTCCAAAGGTGCCGAGGCATTTACAATATCCTATTTGGAGATAGGATTTGATGGCTATAGATGGCACCAAGCCTGTGGGAAATATGAGTAACAGAGTACAAAACATGTCTCTGGGGCAGGTAGGGGTCTTTTGTCAGTTTGCCTGTGAAGCACCAGCTGTCGATGTTCCCAAAGGAGGGCCAGATTCCCAGCTGCCCAGGATTAAGAGGGCAGAAACCTGCCAGTCACACTGACCTCCTATTCCCCATTAGCCAGGCGGATGGGAGGGCAGATACATTCAGGAGGTTTCCTTCAGCGACCTGATCTTCGGCATAACTTTCCAAATCTCACCAGGCGACACCTGGTATCTTCTCAGCAGTTCAAGAAGAGCTAGTCCGAGACACTCGCATAGCACACTGCTCAACCAGCTCACAGAGCCAGAGAACAAACATAAAATCGGGGTCTGAAGTTTTAAGTAAATAAAGAGTGTGGAGAATAAATCAGCCACTCAAAGCCCAGCTGGTTGGCCCAGTGAAGTCTCCCTGACCTCCCTGCTTCCTAGGCAGAGACTCCTACATGCTACATACAGGCTGTCAATCACAACTGAGCAAACACTACAAGAGAGCGCAAGAGACACTCCATCAAATTTAGCGTGGCAAAACATTTTCTTTACCTAACCCAAAGTACATCCTGCTTTAGAAATAAACATTGTGAAACTCACTGGGTTCCCTAGTGGAAAACCATGAGGCAACTCCCCACCCTCAATAATAACAAAAATCCTGATGTCAGATTCCTTTGCTTGGCTTATTCCCTCCACAGGTTGGTGACTGGTCCCACAGCTGAATACACACCGCGCGAGATGGATGATGAACACACTGGAAACACCCCTCGGGATTACAGCAATGGGAACTCCACATTTCACAAGAGGAATAACGTCACATCGACACGGTTTCCCCAACATTTAATCATGCATTGCAAAACAAAAACAAAATGGTCAGTGGGAAGATGGGGGTTCCCATCTAAAGCAGGTCCACAGGGAACAGAAAGGGGAAAAGGACACATAAAACTTCCCAGGGAACAAGCTGCACACTGCCTTCTTCCAGGCATTTCTCACACAGATCACCTACATGGCCACTGCATCTGCCTAGGCTAGACCAGAAGCCGTTACCTCCTCTTCCTTCACGCTACTGTGGAGTTCCCACAAGAGCTACCAGAGCATCTCCAACACAGCCTCTTCCTTGCAAAGACCAAAGAGCAGCACAGGCTGACCACAGGTAACACAACCAACACCGCCAACTTAGACTGGTTATTACAACTGGACCGAGGAGTAACATCCATACTCAGTACCTCAGTACTGCTGCCTCCACCACCACAAACCCATGGACATGCTTGGAGTTCCCACAAGAGCTACCAGAGCATCTCCAACACAGCCTCTTCCTTGCAAAGACCAAACAGCAGCACAGGCTGACCACAGGTAACACAACCAACACCGCCAACTTAGACTGGTTATTACAACTGGACCGAGGAGTAACATCCATACGCAGTACCTCAGTACTGCTGCCTCCGCCACCACAAACCCATGGACATGCTCTTAGCAGCCTATGGCAGTTACTGTTCATCTGTTAACAAGAGTTGTTCTCAGTCACACCACTACTTCCTCTGTGTGTGATGAAGGAACAAACTGTAAGAGAAACTAGAGTTACGGTCCGTTAGTAGCAGTGCTGGACAGCCCATTGCTGCCACAGTGATAACGCACCACTGCAGACTATAGCCACAGAAAGCACTCATGCATTTTAATTTTACTTTGTTTTATTTTTTTTCCTTGAACAGTTGGAAGGATTTGTAGAAGGCTGACCAAAATCAAGTTTCAAATCTTTTTTGTCCTTTCTTGAAAATATGAATCTAACAGATTATTTTTTGGCTTCTAAACAGTTAACCAGAAGCATTCCTTCAACCAGAAGAGGTCAGTTGGTTGTTCTGCTGTAACTTTGCCAAGAATTTTGCTTTTTACTAGCTTCATGGCAAGCTGCCAAATATGAATATAAGTCTGTCACAGTTCTGCTGACATTTAATTTTTGCTTCTCAAATCCCCCCTCCCTCCATCTTTTTGCCAAGATAAGCTTACAAGATAATACAAATTGCTCTTAACTCCTTGTTGTCTTCGACATGAGCGTCACATTTGTGGGCTTCAACCCACAAAATCAGGTTGGAAAAAAGAGATTCCACATGACATGGATACCTCCAATACACCAACAGGTAACAACACACCAGGTACCTAGGGACCAGAGGGAGAAAACCTGGATATTGAGCAGTGTTGGATGTGGACCCAAGAGCTGTCACCCCCACTCAATGCTGCCCTCCTGCTACAGCTAGACCAGCTGGTGCTGTGATCCAATTTGCTCCCGCTCGCTGAGCGCACTTGGATGGGAAACTTGGGTGCTGTACGAAGCCATACAGGCAAGACAACACTTTCCAGTTCCTAATTATTTTTTAAAGGTGATTGGCAGTTCCAAACTTCCAAGTTATAAGCATTTTAGCAGCCTTTGTTTTCTGAAAGCTCCCGGCAATCTCCCGTCTGTGGAGTCACACTCCTCGCAGACATCTCAAGCTGAACACTTAGGAACTCAGATGCAATGGGCACTTGGGAAAGTTTTGTTCATTTATAGGCGCTGCAATCCCACCCTCTGTGAGAAACAGTATCAATCCTATCTGCTGAGGAAGAGACTTCCAACTAGGTAATTGTGCTCTTATCTGCTTACATCCTTCCCACTTACAGCAGCCAGTGGCCAAGTTACTCCTCGGTTCCTGTTCTGCAGGATTACAGCAGCTTTTTGGCTTTCACTTTGGAAATAAAGTTTGTGACATCACTTTATTCAGGCTTCATTTGACAACTTTTAAATGGTTAAACAACTAAAGACTAAATGTCTAAATTCCCTCTGTATTTAATAAAGGCAGATGGGATTTCAGAAGCTGGTTCAAGTCTACCTCTCAACACTGATCACACTCAGTGATTAAGTGCCTAAATGATTAGCGTGGACTGGACTCCAAACCTTTTGGTAGGTGGTAAACTTCATCAAGGTAAATCCTCTATATCCACCTTGGTCTACAGATGTCCAATAGCAACTCGGCTCCACCTGCCAAGTCCAACCAAAATCTACATTTGAGAGAAGAAATGACTGCTTGGTGGTAACTGGGTTCCCTCATGTTTCGCAAAGACAGGCAGAAAGGATCCCAGGCCTTGAATCTGCTAATTCACCCTTAATGATTCCTCCTTCCTGTGGGCTGATTCCTTCAAACAGATGCAGCAATCCAGTATAAAATACTCAATGAGTGAAAGCTAATCAGAAAAGCGGAGTGGCAGGGAGAAAGGAGGGGCATTTAATACAAAGCGATAATGAAGTGGATGTGTCAGCTGAACCCGCTGAACAGAACCCACTTGCCAGGCAACTGTGTTTCATCTCAGGTATGCCTAGGCTTCAGCAAGGAAGAAACCGTTGTACATACCAATTCCAATACGTTTTTCCAAATCTTCTGTGACAGCAGAAGAGTGCTGCTTAAGAAAGTATGGCAGGAGCATGAAAAGAAGAATAAGTTGTAAAGCTGAACCCCGAAAGGTGACCCACAAGGAAGCAGAACATGCCTACCTTCAAAGTACTACGCTCTGAAGACTTGCTAAAGACAGGTCCCTTAGTGAGAGATGCATACAGATATGACCTGGCATAGGCCTTTCATCTCTTCCTGCCTGAAGCAAGCTTACCGATACGCTTTGTAAAAGCTAGACAAGAAAGAAAAATCTATGTTTTTTCCTGCCTAACTTAGCACTAGAGCAAGACATCCCTCCAATCTGGGCCAGTGCTGGACACTAAAACATAACTCCTCACTCCACATCAAGAGCTCAGGAACAGGAGCTACAGCTTAATCAAATGCAACATTCCTAGGCCTTTTCTTCTGCCTAGGTTCACTGTAGAGGCAGGAATTCTTATACTTGTTGGGGTGGGAGTAGGGGACACATTTTTATTGGAGTATTTTCCACAGAAGCAAAGCCAAAGAGGGCCAATCTTCCTGTTCCATCAGTTCCTGGGTTCACATGTGATGACATGTGGATAACAGTGTTTTAGTGGCCCCTTTCACCCAGTGACCCCAAAGCACTTTTACTTCCCTTAATGAACTCAGTTTCACAGAGGCTTGACAGCTCAATTTACATGGGAGCTGAAAGATGAAATAGTTCATCTAGGCCATGCAACAACACAGACTGACTCCTAACCGCATGAAGGGTTATGCAACGGGCCACACTTGCTTTTGCATCCCATCCCAGAGCACTTTATCGCAAGGGAGGCAACACATCTCTCCCAAACCCACTCACCTGCTCAGACACTATCGCACAGCAACTTTCCTGCCCCGACACCGCTAAGTGCTAGGTGAGCAGTGGCCAAAGCCCTCCTTACCTCAGAGGCTCAAGACCTACATTGCTAATTAAATTATTGATGTTTCCTGGCAACTTCACCCTTCTCCCCCATCACTGCTCAGCAAGACAAGTCTAATTCCCAGATCAGCATATATATATATATATATATATATTTATATGTATATATACATATATATGTAAAGTAACACTGGAAAGTTGATTAGCATAACACTTCAAGCCCGAATCACTTTCTGGATTATGGCTACATCCTCATTGCTTGTGCACATGCACATCCAGAGGAGCATTATGGCATAACTTAAAGAAAAATATGGAAAGAGGAAAAAGCAGAAGCTGTGTGATAGCTATGGGGGGACAAAAACAACATGAAATCTATGGGGGCTGCATGACTTCAGGTTTCTCTCGACTTCAGCAATAGCTGATTATTAATATCTCAGTGCCAACAGACAGCATCCCAGTTCCCTGTGCCAACACTGCAGAGCACAGAGCGCTCAAATCCTAACAGTAAGAGACTGTTTCTCTGTTGCAGTGAAGTTTCATCCCAAGGTAGGGCCGGCTGAACTTCTCTTTACTGTTCTCTTTACTGTTCTCTTTATACACTACACAAACAAGATCCTAATGCAAGATCATCTTTAATGGCAGAACTAATTTGTTCCAAGGATTGCACAAGATGGGGATAGGGGTGAGGAGACAAAAGGGCTCAAAAGTTTAAAGGCTCCCAAAAGAAATACTTGATTTGGGGTCAGGTTTTTGAGGACCCATTCTGCATCATCAAAATGGCACTTTTATGGATTTTATCTTAAGAGATGAAACAAGTATTTCCAGAAGGGAGCCATACCAGTGCCATCTGAAAACTGACTTTCTGCAGCTTGTTTCAGACAACTTGCCCTACAATCGGCATCTTGAACGCAAGTAACTCAAGATGACACTGTCGTTTCTGCCAAGCTAGATGTCATTAGTTCGGCAGTTCTTCATTCTCAGAAGACCTCAACTAGTAGTTCGTATTTTTATTTCCCTTTAGAGACAACAAAAGAAGACAAAGAAAACTTCCCTTTTCTACAAGCACAGTCGAGCATTTTTCCTCCTTTTTTTTTAATTCAAACTATTTCAATCACAGAGGCCTTGTCTCTATTTTCAGAAATGGGCTAATGTCTCTAAAAATTTTACAGAAGTCAGAGGACAATCTTTACGAGCAAGGTGCTTTGTGAAACTGAATAGAAAGATACCAAGCTATTTCATACAATGCCACTTTCAGATACAATCTGAAGCCAACTTCAGGGGAGAGGACAAAGTTCACCGCTCTTAGTACCTCGTGTTACACAGTCCAAAGTGTTCTGATTTTCCAGCACTTCAGAGTGCGCTTTTCTACTACAGACCTTTTCAAGAATACCTCCTGAAGCCCTATGTAGTCCATCTCCTACACAGCTATTTATAGTAAGACGAGTACAAGAGGTATTTTTTACATTGTTCACATTGTGACAATTTGTACAAATGATTCCTTGATCTTATTTTGTCCCCAGCTTCACCTCTCTAGATGACTACTGATTTGTCTCTACCATAAGCTCCATGAGCAGGAATTGCTCCTGGAGCAGTTACAAATGAACAGTAAATGCTATACTTGTACCTTGAAGTGGAGCTTATCTGTTTGATATCTTGTTTCTAGTCTGAAGGATTAACCCCCACCCCTCCAAGTATCACCCACACTAACTGAGGCCAGAGTACCAAAATAATGCCATGTAATTTAGAATCAACAGGGGCACATGTTTTTCCAGTACCCCACACCCTATCAACCAATCTCCTGACTTAACATTTTTAAAGCAATGAAGCTTGCAACCATGTCTCCCTCTCCTGTGCCTTTTCTTAGAGTAAATTCTCTTCTTTCCCCTTTTCTCTTGCACCCAGTGAGTTTATATTCTTCATCCTGGCAGATACCTACGCTGCTTCTCTCCCCAACTCAAACCGAGTCCCCACCTTTTTTAATCTATGAAACCTTCATCATATAATTTTTATAGATTTCATACATGCTGCACCACTCGTTTCCACTAATTTGTGCACACAATCACACCCCAGTTACCCAGCCACAGCTGACAACCCAGCCACCCTTCCACAAAAGGGTGCCTGGGCACAAAAATAGAAGCTCCAGCCAACTCTTCCCCCTTCCTCCCTCCCTGCCTTCAGAGCATTTAGAAAGCAGCACCCAAGAACAGCCTCCCTCCTGGCGGGAAAAAAATAAACCCCTCAGAAACCGGCAGAACCCATCATGGAAAACAAGTAGAAGCACTGCCTGCATCACCACACATTCCAGTCTCAGCTAGTTCTTCCTAAGGAGAGAAGCAGCCTGACACTTTACAAGCCTCCTTTAGAGTCAGCAGATCCCACCTCTACTTCCACCTCGTCCTCCCCTGCCTTAGCCACACGGAGCCTTCTTTCCAACCAAGGAACAGTTCTAGGTGCCTACCAATGCTCAGGTTTGCTTTGGTGGTTGTGGCAAGGCAGATAAGGTCCAGATGACAGACCTTGGTTTCTCACAGTACCAACACACTTTATAGTCAAACCTAGAGCACATTCCTGCCCAAACACAACAAAATCAGCACCGAGCTCTGTTCCACTCCAACTCCTTTCCCAGCTGTTTCCAGGTGCAGCCACTAGCAGCTCAACATCTTGCTTTGCAAGGAGATAAGCAGATACTCAAACTCTACAATATGTTTCCAAGCAAATTCAACCGTTGACAGCAAAGAGCAGGACTTGGGAAGGCTGCTATTAATGAGCACGAGTCTTTTGCTGTGGCTGCTCCTGGACCGAAGGACACGTGCAGCTGTGGCTGGGAAGGAACAGATTTTGCTAGATTCACATGGCTGATACCCATATATCCAGATATCACATGGCTGATATCAAGACCAGTGTCAGCCAAATGCCTACACTTAAGACTTTATTAATAGCCCAAAGCGATGTGCTATCCAGCGACCAGCATGAGCTTATAAGGCAGAAAGTTCTCACCTGTCTGGCCACCCGCCGAGCTTCCCAGTACGGTTTGGAGTCTTCTACAGCCTTTCCAATCTTCTTTAACAGCTCATCCAGTTTTAATGTTGCTTCAACCAGCACTGAGCGAAACTTCTGGCGTGCATCCTTCAAAATGTTAGGAAGTTTGGGAAAGGAGAGAAAGGACAAAGAAGAATCAGAGTTTTAAAACTGCTGTTTCCCCTAGCTTGCTCCTATCTTTGCATTGCTCTTTAGATTCAGACACAAGCCAATACATTCAAAACAGCCACTATTATTTGGATTAAACCAGATGTCTTCAGCAGAGGTAATAACAGGGACCCAGAACTGCATCTGAAAGCTAACCTGTCACATTTTGGTCTTTCAGAGGCCTTTTTTTATACAAAGGTTGCAATAGCCTGTGCTAGGTGTCGCCTCTGGAAGGTTTTCTTGGACAGTTCAGAAACAGACTCAGTGGGAAGCAAAGAGCAGCATAACAAGTTCTGAAAGGGACTTAAGTGGCAAAGACATGTCCCTGCTGTGTCGTCCTGCAGCTCAGGGTGGCTCAGGAGCACGGATCACACATTCACAGGTCCAAAAAAGCAGTTTTTCTGCTCAGGCTGACAGCTCAGCTCGTACCAACTGCAGGAGGAACTAGCATCTCTCAAACCTCTGCATGCCTCTCAGCGCTCACCCATGTTCCCAGAGACCCTAAAGAAAGATGAACTATTAGGATCTGGCTTCCTCAGCAGG